>RJWJ010015635.1:0-35647 GCA_004363605.1 Indri indri
GAGCAGATGAAAGTCCGACTCGGGTTCCGCAGGTGCGCGTTTCGGTTCTGGTGGGAAGTATCCGAGGGCGGAAAACACAGGTGGCATTCTCGGAGGACCCTGGTCCATGCCTGGGCCTAACGACAACGCTGGTACTCACTGCCGCCTGCAGGGACCGCAGGGCTGGGATCATGGGTCCTCCTTCCGACCTCCGCACCTCAGGCCGAACGAGTCCACTTTCGCTCGCGCGCGAGTCCCGGCTCAGCTCAGGACCCGTGCTTTTGCTATGTTTTTAAGAGCACTGTGCCGTTAGTCATGTGGTTTAAAATCAAAATCAGACCGAGTCTCTTGATTTTCTTTTGAAATTTACTTTTGTTAAAAAAGCAGCACAGGCTTTATGCGCCAGGTAATATTGGCATACCACCACCTCCCCCCAAAACACACACGCAACGCACAGGAGTTTTGCAAAGAACACCTGCCACACAACATTTAAAAACAATAAGAAGAAAATTAATAAAAAGAGAACCGAGGAGTGGCTAGATGTAAGTAAGCAGATGCGAAGAATAGCTGAGCCAGACCAGAGAACTGCAAACCCTCAGGGAACGCGCGAACAGCTAACTCACTCGCCAAAAAAAAACGGGAATGTGGGACAAAGCAACGAACCCCCGAAGGAAAATGACTGTGGCAGCGAAAGGAGGGGATGGGGAGGCGGCAGGAGGACTGCAAGCTGAATTGGCCCCTATGAGCGCTGCCACCGAGCGCGGAGCCAGTGCGTCCATCCCACCGCGTGGACTCTCAGGGACAAGGCAGGGAGCGCGGGTGGCGAGCAGCACCTGCCTCCCCAGACTGGGGTACACAGACTCCATATGGAAAGCGTTGAACACCGTGCCAATTAGCATTAAAACACAGCCCCAAGAGCAAGAAATATCGTCCACAGCTTTGCACAGATCCTTTCCCTCGGCTTATTTTCATTTGGCCTGATTGTGACCGCAGTGGTCTTAAAGTCCGTTCTTCGACCAGTCTTGAATTATGTTTGCTAGCCTGGAAATGTCGAAATGTAGACGGAAAGCGAGTCAGGCCGGCATTGGTGGGATGGAGCGCGGTTTCCGTTTATACTGGCTACTGACAGCAGGGAATGTCCTTGGAAATGCATGGCGAGAGAAGCAAACAAAACTTTTATCATTTTCCTAAAACGAAATGAATAAACAAGATTAGATGAACATTTTCTCCGTGATTAACAAAACAATGGATGTCCAGGGGCCCTTGATTCCGTTCAGAGGCATAGGAAGAAAGCAAATCAGAAAACATTTGCTGCGAACCGCCCCCCCCCCACTAGAAATAAATGGGGAAATTGAGCTTCCCAAATGAAGATCTAAGATATTTTCTATCCTGAGATGCTGGGGTCTGACTACTATATTGATAACATTTTTTTGGGAGTAGAACATTTTCATCGTCACACTTGGGTGATAAAAATAAACTGCAGGGGGTTGGTGCCCTTTGTAAGAAGAAACGATTTCTTTGAGCTCATGTCCGTGTCATTCTTGTGCATATATCCTCACTGGTGCAAAGTCTAGAGTTCTGCTTATGGCTATTACGTCTTCCTCCTTTCCTTGGCAATGAGCATGTCGAATAAGCTTCAATTTTCCCATACATAAAATTGTACCTATACTGTGCAATTGGATCCATTTTATTTTATCAACATAAATGCCTGCAGAAGGCTCCTGGCACTGGCCGAAATTCCACCCTTGCAGTGAGCTCTCAAAAATGTTTATGTGACAGTGTTAAGAGTCTAAATGGCAATATTAAAGTGGAAATATTTGGAAAACTTAAAATGTCTGTGGGGCATGTCTCTGGGTGCTTGGAAAAGGGGAGATCTAAGAGTAGCCACAGGGGTACAAAGGATAGAAGTGGCGCTTACCAAGGAAACCGAGAAGGTGGTGTTGTAAATGCCTGCAAGATGACTCTTGCAAAGCCAGCGGTGGGCAAGGAGCTCCTGCTGCCTAGAGGACGCCCCTGCAGATCAGACTTGCTCAGCCGCAAATACTGACACGTGTGAGACATCCATACTGGTCCAGCCTAATTGGAACCAGCTTGTAGTGTGCTGCCCTTGAATGCGAGGGCAATGCTTTGGAAATTTCTGCTCCTACCTGGACGTAGAGCCTGGAGAATGGATGTGAAAACTGAAAGACACGTGTGGAGCCCTTTGTTTTCATTAAAGACAATGCCCAGCCAGTCCTTGTTTACCTGGATTTGCCTGATTTCTTATTAAAGATCGGTCCTCTCCAATCTTTGGTGTAAAAATCACAATTCAAGCTCTGGAAATGGGGTAGTCAGGGGGTTTGCGGAATGATTGTTCTGATAATACTTTGGCCATAAAAGAACACAAAAACTACAGGGGAACAGTTTCCAGATTCCCCTTCCGCAAACGGACAATGAAGCCAAAGTACTGCGCCCATCTTTGGTTACCCATTTCTTCCATAATTAAAATTACGATTTATAATTAAATGTTAAGGCCTTTATTTGCATATATGGCATACTACTTAGAAACATCGCTATTTTGGAATAAAGGCTTTGTTCAGCATTGTGGGTGTTTGTTTAGTGTAAGCTCAGAAATCTAGAAGGCCTCTGTAATTGTATATTCTCAGCAAAGTAAGATCTCCTTTATGTTCATTTATCATTTACGTATCGATATGTTATTTCTACCCACAATGGCACTTAAGTCATTTTCCTTGTCAGAAATCAAATGTCTTTTATGATGGGCTTTCTTTAAGGCACAACTGGAATTTTTACTTGTGAGTAACTTTCTACTGCCTGCCTAGCCGATCACCCCTAACTACCGTTTGATATCTTTTTCTCTCTGATTGCTGGAACTTCCCGATGCCCGTTGCATATACATGTATATGTATACACACACATATAAAATATGTCTGCGGCTCAGTGATGGTTTTAATTTTCTTCTCCCCCCCCCTTGTGTATGGGCCATGGAGTTTTATTGAAGACCCGTAATGCCTCCGGTTTTGATTTAGTGTTTTGGAGTTTGTGATCTCATTGCCTGGTATGGAAAATATTAGATAGGGTCTGCAGATTGTACGCAGGAAAAGACCCACATCACCACCGTGGGGTGAGTACTTGTCCCTAGAACTACAATAAGCCAACTACACAGACATCTAAAGTCAACGTTCAATTTGGAGGCTGTCAAATAGAGACCACCTCAGCCGGTGCTGCTTTTGCAAAGGGTTCTTTAAAAAACACTGATTCTCCACTGACGGCTGCACATTGCAATCGCCAGGGAAGCCTTACAATGTTTTGATGTTTGGGTGCCATCCCCAGAGATTCTGGTCGAATTTGTCTGAGCTGCAGCCTGGCATAGGAATTTTAAAGAGCTGCCCAGGTGATTCTAATGTGCATTAAAGTTTGAGAATCTCTGCTTTAGAAAGAGATGGTGTAACGTGACACTTCTTGCTTAGCAAGTGTGTTCCAGGATTCCAGGGGAAAGGCTGGTAGCTGACTGGCCTCACCTCTGTGAACACCCTGCAATGACACACAAAAACATGTTTAAATCCATGTCTATGCATTTTCACACTGTGCCACTTCGACCCGTCTTGGAAACAGCTGAAAAGGGAGAATGCTGCCTTCTCAATCTGAGTTTGCTGCCCTAGGTTTGCTGTCTTTAAAGAGCTGTCTTCCTGCCCTTGCACAGGTGATCCGAGCCTCCTGGTTAAGTGTAACCATCTGCGCAGGTTCACTGCACAGTAAGCTGGGGGGTGGCGGGTGGGGGGTTGTGGCAGGGAGTCAGCAACCGACCTGGCCTCTTAGGCTGAGGAAGACCAACTTTGGGAGAGGTAGCAATGAATCATAAATGCTACCCAAGGGGGAGTCAGAATAATTGCATTGTCCCGGGAGATGGGAATTAAACTTCACTCTTAACACTGTTAAATAAACAACACAGTTCTCTACGTATATAAGGTAGCACAGCAGGCATAACCCTCAGGCTTCTGATGACATTTGAGAAATACTGAATCTTCTTAAGAACTCAACATAGTTTTGTATTTTTATGATTATTGCCGATGTTAACGTTGCCTAATTGCCAAGCACCTGGGGTGAGGAGGGGCTTTTTCACACTGGCTATGGAGGTGCTGCACTGTAGATGAGAGTTGCTTCCTCCCCAGACCCAGATATGTGATAATGATAGAACACTTATCCTCTTTAAAGTCTCAGAAATCAATTAAAAGAAAAGTACTTTCATTTCCATTAGCCTCACCTTGGTAACAAATGGTGAAACCTAAACTGCTTTATGTGATTTGATTTTTATTGTTTTATAAGCTTATGCATAATTCAAAATATGAGCCTCATTTCATTTTTTAACAAGTCCCAAGATAATCTGGGGTAACTGTGTTTCTGCAGGACCTTTATGTCCTCGACTTTAAAAGTACAGGGTTGTATGTAATGGTTTTTAAGATTCTTTTTAGCTGTAAAATATTGTTGCTAAATCGCCATTAAAACTAAGAGAACAAATACACTAATTTTTGTGGGGCCCTTAGGTCTTGTTTATTTTTTAAAATCTTACATGGGCATCTCTTAAGGAGATCTTGAAACGCATATTTTAGAAATCTTATCCTTTTTTTAAAGTATCTTCTAAAAAAAATCTTTATGTTCATCTACTTTAATAAAATTATACCGTGTGTTATACGATCATGTTAAAATAATTCAAAGGTCCATGAACATTAATAATAACAACAAAAACTGAAATGCCCTTAAAATGACATTCAATACTTGGTATTTCTCAGCAACACCCAGAAGCTTACACATTTTAGGATTGCAGGAAATGCAGTAAGAGATGCTCGACAAGGCTACAGGACTGCAGGCTTTATGAATACATATGCTCAGAAAATGAGTTTCAACACGGTTTCTAGGCATTTAGATGTCAGCAAAATGGATAACTGTATTAATATCCATCAGACCAGGAAACACTTGGCATTTGGAATATTGCCTCTTGACAGGCCAACAGGTGAGGAGTTTGCTGCCCTATAACAGTACCGTCCATTCCATTTTACATAATAAAACCTCTGGTTGAGCCACAATTCTCCTTGGTTTAATCTCTGTTCTGCAATTCCACTACTCCAAATAGAACCCAGGTCATTTTGCGAGGGGCTGGTCGTTGCATGTGCAGGACATGTGTTCGTGTTTGCAATGTCAGCCAACTGATGTGGGCAGAACGAATCTGGCACTTTCATCTTAGTTTCTCTTTAAACTGGGGCATAGGTCACTCTGGAAGAGGAGCCGTGGAATTGGCTGGGGCTTGGCGTTCAGTAGAGTTTTCAATCTAGGAGAGGTTTGATGGTGCTTCAGTATGACTCTAGGCTTGAGGTCCCTCTGTCCTTTGTTTTAGGCTGTACTCAGCTGCCCTTCATTACAGAAAGACTGAGACTTAATTCGATGGCCCTCTGTTCTCAGTGTGCCTTCAGAGCTTCTCTGCGGGTCTAGTGTTTAATCTGCTGGGAAAGTTGGAGAAATTTGTGACCAGACATGATGAGAGCAACCACCTGTGGCAAGAGCATTTGTGTGTTTGTGTGTGTGTGTATTTCATTGTAGAGTTAACACACAGAGGGTTTACATATTCTCAGTATTTATAAGTTCAAAAAATGCATATGCACCTCAAACTCAGGAAACCACCTGGCTATGGAAAAGCACAATCCTGACACATCTAGGCTTTTCATTAGCTCAGAAGTCCACAGGATGGAATCCAGGCTCCGGATTCTACTTCCTGAGACCTAATGTCATTGAGCCCCAGTGTCCTCACCTACAAGATAGGGTCATCATAAGGGTTAAATGACCATGGAAAATGCTTGATGATAGGAGGTTCAACACTGGCCATCATTCTCATTATATTATTTTTCTATACTTTGAAGAAACTAATATATTTCACTTTTGTTTCTTTTATAGGACATCTGTTAGACACTTTGTAGATGATTTGCAAATAGGATATTTATAAATCACACCATATTAAATTGTGTCTTGAGGAAAAAAATAGCTTTAAAGTATTTTCCTGCATTTCCATTTGTTTGCTGAGTTCCTTTGTGGCTCTGAGGCACTTCACGGGGCTGGAGGGAAGACACCGTGGTGGCGCTCATGGGGCGACAGGACCAGCAGTGTCTACTCCACAGAAGGTGCGTGACGGAGGTGTCGGGTGGCAGCTATACACTCTCCAGTTTGAGAAAGACAAGGAAGGAGGAAATCCATAGTTGGCCCATAACATGGGAGAATTGTGGTTCTTATTGAGGTGGAATCTTCTTGAAATGCTGGGCCCTGCACCGAACGGGATCTGCAGGCTTGTTCTGGCTTCACCCATGTAACATCGAGCTCTTCCTTCGTCAGAGATAAGATGATCTTTTACTTATGTGTTTACTTTCTTCCTTTTGTGTCCTGAGTGGAGTTTCTTTCCCTTCCTTGTTTGCCTTTCCAGCGTGTTCTTTCACCGGGAGCTCCCTCGGGGGACGGGTCCAGCCCCTCAAGCACCAAGCTTGGGCTTGGGGTTCAGGGACTGTCTCTGAGCAGGCCCCTGCTTGCCACAGGGCGCTTCTGACTGAGGAAGAGTGAGGTCCGACTCTCCCACCTATCACAAATTACCACTTCCCCAAAAATTCATACGTCTCGTGGGTGGCCCCACATTTTTAACTTTTTCCTATTCCCCGAAATGCCTCAAATCCAAGATTTTAGTTAGGTGACAGCTTCTATTATTAAAAAGGTTATACTCTTGGGATAACCAGGCTGCTAGTTACTGGTACCTTATTAATTGGACATGCCACTTTAGTAACCCAACAGCCCCTGGGGTCCACTGTGGTGGATACCACCTGTGCACCCAGACTCCCCCACCAAGGACTGAGGTGCTTTCTCCCTCAAGGCTGTGAGTGCGGATGCTGAGGGCTCTGGCAGAGGTCCTTCCCATGCCCTCGGCTAAAGAGGGCCAGAGCCAGAACACCCAAGCAAACACCCTCTTCCTGGGGACGGCTCACGGTGGGGACACAAAAGCCTCAACAGAGGACAACTCCTAGGGCCATCCGGCACCAGAGCTCCACAGGAGATCAGCTCAGGTCTTTGCTGAGACTGTGTCACCATTGAACTTTTCCCCCTGGTCAGTCCTGCCCTCCTTCCTCATAGGTATCGATCCCAAGAACATGCCCCAGCATACCAACCATCTGCCACAAATAGGCTTTCTGGGGAACCCAGCCCACGACTTACAGACTCTCCTTTGCCAGCTATGTGGGTTTGTTATAACAGCTTCCTTGCTGCAAAGATGAAGGCCCGGAGATAAAAATCACTGCCACGAAATCACACAGGGATGGAAGCCAGGGCGGCTCCCAGCTGGTGTCATCACCATCCTCCCGCCCCAGCTGGAGAAGTTTTTCCAAACAGGTGGGAGTTCTCCTGGAAAGAAAATGATTTAGCCTGTGGTGCCCTGAGGGCAAAGAGTGGGCAGCTCGGCCAGTGGGGCCCTGTCAGATTGGCATCAGGGCTCTTAGAATTCGAGAAGCAAGAGAAAGGAAACAAATACGGAGGTAGGAGGGCTGCAGGACAAATGCAGCAATTTAAAAGTGTGGTCTGGCTCTGTTTCCAACACATGTAAATTTCTGAAATGGAAACACAACAGAACCTCCTAGGGACCCCACAAATTAGAACTTGAGAACATGAACTATGTTGGTGGGCTTGTACCAGCTCTAAAGAATAGGTTTATTGAGAAATTAATCAAGTAGTTTCAATTTCAAAGAAAACATAACAGCTAAAGAGAAATAAATGATTTACAGACCCATTAGGTGGTCGTGTTAACATGTAATTCATTTGGGCAAATATAAAGAAAGTTCTTTCTACAATCACCACTTGGCTGGTGAGGCAGGGGTGGGAACAAGATGCAGTTTTGCCCTTGAAGACTGTATTCTGGTCACCTGCTTCTCGAACTTGGATGTGCATTTCCTATAGGGGCTTGGCAGTGGGATGGAGGGAGCTCCCAGCCATGGGAAAAGCACATGCTCTTGAAATCTCAATCTCACCTAATGATTTTGGAAAATAACATTATTTTGATGTCAAAACAAGCATAGATTCTTCATGGCATAGGATGCAAATTTTTTGTTCATTTGCAGAACAGAATAAAAACACACACACACACACACAAAATGCCACCCTGATTTCCTGAAGCCCAAGTTTAGCTCCTGTTAGGAAATGGCAGGTTGTTTACTTCTGGGTATCAGGAGCGGTGCTGTGTTGGAAACCTTTGAGCCCACTTTAAGCAGAGTAAATCCAAGGTAAAAAACCCAGTTCTGAGGCAGAGGAGGTACTAATGGCCAGGGGCCACAGGGCATTTCAGGAAGGAGCTGGTATCTAAGATGGGCCTTGAAGAGTGGGTGGATTTTGACAGGTGGCGACCCAGAGGGCAAAGGCAGGGAAGGAAAAAGTGGCGGCAAATGTGAAATGACAGGAAAGCAGGCTGAAGAGCAAACAGTTTGGCTCCAGCGGGGAGCACAGCCATGTGGGCCATGGTGGTGGAGGAAGCAGGGAAAAGTGTCGAGGCTGCGCAGGGGGACCCCAGAAAGGCAGGTTAAGGCGCACCTGCTGTTGAGGGGGTCCCAAGAGGAGGAAGTTACAAGTTCTAGCCCAGGTCCTGGGGGTGGAATGCTGACTTCAGACTGAAGAGGACTCCCGTCTCACCCAGTTTCATCCTGAGACCGGAACATCAGTTTTTCCATCTAGAAAATGGGATCACAATAGAACCCATTTTGTGAGGATGTCCAAGTGCTCAATGAATGATTGTTATTATAATAATAACTATAGTAATAGATAATTTCCACACATTATAGTATATACTTATGATTATGGTTCTCAAGACTAACTACTAAAGCTGTGAGAAATTGAGAGGGAGCCAGATGAGCTGTGAGCCAGGACTGCCAAGAGAAGAAAGATGCCTGGGCAGGCATCTTGCTCCGCTGATTGTAAGACGATCTCAGTTATTCACTCAGGCAGCATTTCTGCAAGCCACAGCTTGCTGGCTTCCTATATAGTTATCCCTGGAGAACTACAGAACCTCGTTTTTAAAATCTCTTCTGAGTTGAGTTGTACCTTCAGAATGTTCTGCCTCTCTCTGCTCCCACACAAGACACTCAGTCTTGGGGGCAGCCCTGGGAATACTTGGAGGAGAGCCTTGAGGGGATGGGGCTGCAAAGAAGGCAAAGGCAGGAGGACACCCCATCCAGGACCCCCCTGGGCATCAGTGGATGGGGACTATGGGCAGAATCACCAGTTTGCTTCATTTAGCTTTGACTTTCACAGATATCAGCATCTCCCCTGTGGGCTTCTGGGTCTTCTGGGGCTCTGCCCAGCTCCTAGTGACTGGGGCTTCCCCAAAGCCAAGGGCTGGGTCCGGCGTTCAGGCAGCCTATATGACTGCAGGGTCAGTCCTGCAGGATGGTGAACCCCATCTTCAAACCCACTGTAGGACCTTGCTTCTGCTTCCTGCAGACCCCTGGCCTACCCTCTCCCTGTCTGTCTTCCATCTCACTTCCATCTCCATGGAAGGAACAGTGCTCTGTTTTCCTCCTCACTCCCTGGCCTCCATCCTTAGCCGACCTCTCTTTCTGGGGTCCCCAAGGCTGCTGGCTGGATCAGAGTGTGCTTGAGGTTTCTCTGCCTTGGTCTCTCTGCATCGCCCCATGTGGCTGAGAACAGCCTTTTCCTCCACCCCTTCTCCCTGCCTTGCCCTCGAGGGTTTGCTCTCCCCCAGCTCTCCTGCATCTTGCAATTTTTTTCTCTTCCTTCACTCATGCCTCCTTTTGGCTCCTGCACCCCAAAATGTAATTGTTCTCAACATCTCCTGATTTTTCATTTTTTTCTCCTTTGGAGACCTCTGCTATACCCACTCCTTTAAGCCATGCTCACTGTGATCCCAACTTCACATCCCCAGCTGCCACCTCTTTCTGGAGCCTTGATTCTGCATTTCTAGCCGATTGGGGCACACACACCCCATGCCTCATGCCTTTGGGGCGCTAGGAGGACAAGATGCTCTTTCTCCCAGCTCTGCCTATCTCAGGACTGTCACTCTAGCACTTTCTTTTTTACCTGACCACCCCCCCACCCCCACTTTTTGTTCTCAGCTCACCACCAGCATTCCCAACCCTGTCCTGTTTTCACTGGCACTTTTCCTACAGCTGGAAGCCCCGTTATTCCATTTCGGAGCAGCCTTTCCTAGACGCCCTGATTCACCTGCTGTGCTGACTTGGATTCCTGCCTCCAGCATCTTCTCACCTCACAAATCTCTACAGCACTAACCATCCACCAGATGAGCACTTCCACCTCTTATTTAAGCATCTAGACTTTCCCCAGAGGCTCCTCTAGGCCTCAGTCTCCCCCTAAAATGAATGAATGAACCTGTTTCCTATTACCTGATTCAGACTGCTGGTTCCGCCCTAGGCATATGGCCCCTAGTCATGTGTTGACAAGCCTATCTGCCCAGGAAAACACCAGCTCCTGGGCGGTGGGTGTGTACGTGTTCATCTCAGTGCCCCAGCAAGCAGCTGGCGCAGTGCCTGCTGTCTTAGGCACACAGGAAGTGCTTGAACGCATAGACAGAACTGCAGCTCTTATGGGTTCATGTATGGACCCCAAACTCCTTAATGGCACCCCACTGCCTGCCGAATGAGGTCCAGGCTCTCATCTGGGCAGCTGGGGGCCTCCAGGGCTGATCTCAAACAGCATCTTTGTCCTCCAGCGCACTCTGGCCCGGCTGGTCCACGGTGCTCTCAACTGCTGCCTGAACTCACCTGGGATGTCGCCCCTCTGAGCTTTTCCTCCTGCTTTCGCTACCCAACAGCTTCTCCTCAATCAACACTTGTTGAAACCAAGACCCAGCTCGCATGCTTCCCCTCCCATGACACATTTCTTAAATTCTCCTCCCCAAAGTCGTGGGCCAGCCCCTCCCCTGTAAGTGCTTTTTGCATTGTGCCTTTTCATGCCCTTGTCACTGGGGCTTCTTCTCCTCCCTGAGGAAGTTAAACACCTTCAGAACCATGCACCATTCACGTTTTTAAATTTTATTTTGTTCTTTGTGAATAGGTGAGACATTTGCATGATTCGAGTGCCTGCCCAAAATATACAAAAAGCTCCACTTTATTCCTCACTTCCTTCTGCCCGGTTTCCTCCCTGAAACCTACAGAGAGAGACCCACTTTTATCAGTTTCTTTTGTGTCCTTTTGTGCAAATGCAAATAAGAGCACACGGTCTCTTTTCTCCTTTTCTTACCCCAAAGGCAGGGTGCCAAGCACCCTGTTCCACACCTGGGAGTGTTCATTCACTCCAGCAAGCTTTCCACAGCAGCGCACGAAGAGACTCACAGTCTTTGTTAACAGCTGCATAGTGTTCCACCGTCTCAGGTACCAGGGCGTATTCACCCTTTGAATTATGTCCAGTCTTTTGTCATTCTGTGGTCACACAGATATGCATCCATGGGATAAATTCCAGAAGTGGGATTTCTGTGCCCAAGGGTATATGCATTTGTGATTTTGGTATTAATAAATATTGCCAAATGGTCCTCTCAAGTGTTGTACCATTTTGTACTCCCAATAGCCAATAGTAACTATTTTTTTAAGAAACAGGGTCTTGCTTACTTGCCCAGGCTGGAGTGCAGTGGTGAGATCATAGCTCACTACAGCCTTGAACTCCTGGGCTGAAGCGATCCTCCTCCCTCAGCATCCCAAGTAGCTAGGTCTACAGGTATGTACCACCACACCTGCTCCAACAGTAACTTTTTTCAGCCAATCTGATAAGGGATAAATGGCATATTATTACATTTACATTTTGTATTTCTCTTCTTATGAATGAAATTGAACATCTTTTCCGTGTTTAAGGCCTTTTGTAGCCCTTCCTCTGTGAAATGTCTTTGCTCATTTTTATTGTGTATTGGGTTGTTGGCCCTTTTCTCATTTTCCATGAAATCTTCATGTATTAGAGAGATTTGCACTTTATCTCTGATATAAGATGCAAATGTTTTTCCCAGTGAGTTAACCCAAGTGTATGGTGTGAGGTATGGATCTGCCTTTCTTTAGGCCACTGGTAGAGGAACCACTCAGAGCTGCACTCTGAGATTGACCATCACCAGGGCTCCAGACCCACTCTCTCAGCCTCTGATCCTGCCATCCCATGCCATTGCTCCACGTATAAGTGATTCACCAGGTTTTTATTCTAAAAAGCCTCTTCAACCATGCTGTTCTCCAGTCTAAAACTTTCAGCACTCCTCCACCCCTACTCTGCAGCGCCTGTGGCAAAACCTTCCACAAATGGCCCAGGATCAACGTCAAAGACATAGAAGTCCCCCTTTCTCACTTCTGACCAATCAGGTCATTCTGCCCAGAGAGGAATCCTCCCTTTCCATGAATTACCAGCCTGTCTTAGGGAGGTAGCAGAGTGAAGTGGTTCAAACTACCCATGGCAATAATATTGATTATTTAGTCTTGCTATGTACCAGGCACTGTTCTAAGTACTTTATATGTCTACGAAGCACTTAGCACAGGGCCTAGGTTTTGTGTGTTTAAAAGATATTGCTATCTGCACCTGTAGCTTCATCTTGCCTTGCTTCCCTATCTGAGGTCTCTATTTTTAATACTAGCCTATTAGCTAGCTATACCTGGAACACGTTAGAGTTCAAAAATTGTCTTCAGGCCTTTTATGGCCCTAATGAAATCCTGTTCATCAATAAGGCTGACAACTTCTGCACGGAATGATCAATCTTAGCATTGCAAAAAGAAAAACAACCAGACCCTATGTGCCTCTGTGTGATGCAGTAGGAATCCCTGGATCCAAGGAGTGAACCTGAATCTGATCAAAACTCTAGATCTAATCACTAGCTTATGGAAGCATAAAATAAAAGTTGTTATTAAATGACCTCATGGAAATGCGATTAGCTAAATCCAAAACGTGGGAAATTCTATGAAATGGTGACCCAATTTATTCAATAAATAAATGGAAATTTAAAAAAGAATATATAATATATAAAAGTAGAATTAAAATAAATAAGAGTCCTAAGAGATAGATTGACTAATGAAAAGAGTTGATCTGGTTGGAATCCTGATTCAAACAAATCAACTGTAAAAACACATTTATTGATCAATCACAGAAATGTGAACACTGATAAAATATGAGAAAATATTAATAAATTATTGTTAATTGTTTAGGTGTACAGTGGTGTGTTTTGTTTTTTAAAAATCCTCATCTCATCGTGATACATATTGGAATATTTTCTGATAAAATGGCATCTGAGACTGACTTCAACATAATCCAGCAAATGTGCAAGATGCATGCCAGTACATTTCTTACCTATGCTCATTATGTCAGAGATGTTCAAGGTCAGGAAGCAGGTCCTGCATCCTTCTGGTAGGCCTTGAGTGTAGATTTTTCAGAAGGCACATGTTGATTTTCCTGAGAACAGAGTCACATTAGAGCAGGAACATACCTTGGTTTCCAAATGTCCCTCAGTTTGAGGGTTGGGTAAGTTGGGTCATCATGTGAGTGTGATAAGATGATGGTAGTCTGGTGAGACTTGGCATTCTTAGTATTTATTGAAAACATCTTCAAACCTATCTTTGGCACCTAGTCTCCTTCCCCCAAAAGGAACCTAGAAAATGGCAGTAACAAGAGCATCATTATTGTGACATCCAACCAACCCCCTTGTGTGGGGTACAGGAAAATAAGACACTGTATCATCAACTTAAAATGGTTTTTGAGACTTTTATTGTTTTGTTCTCAAACATGGTTGAACTCTAATGGCTCTCCAAAGACAAGTCAGAGTTAATTGTTCCATTTCTTTTCCTAAATGCTAACTTCCTTCTCATCTACAATTTACAGATCTACAATTCCTGCTCACATACAATACATAGATCTAAAGTTTGAGGCTAAGTCTATTCATGCACAGTTTTCTAGCCTTGAATCTATCACCAAATGAGCAGGGGGAACACTGAAAAAAACCTGTCCATCAATGTTTCCAAATATTATCCATGGGAAGAATTCCCTTTTTTTTTTTTTTTTTGAGACAGAGTCTCGCTCTGTTGCCCAGGCTAGAGTGCCGTGGCGTCAGCCTAGCTCACAGCAACCTCCAACTCCTGGGCTCAAGCAATCCTCCTGCCTCAGCCTCCTGAGTAGCTGGGACTACAGGCACGGCTAATTTTTTCTATATATTTTTAGTTGTCCAGATAATTTCTTTCTATTTTTTTAGTAGAGACGGGGTCTCACTCTTGTTCAGGCTGGTCTCGAACTCCTGACCTTGAGCGATCCTCCCACCTCGGCCTCCCAGAGTGCTAGGATTACAGGCGTGAGCCACCGCGCCTGGCCGGGAAGAATTCTTTCTAGACTCCCCGCCCCAAATTATCTTTCTTAAAGGGGTGGCCTGCTTTCTCTTCAGATGCCGAACTGTATAATGCATCATGCCCCCCCCCCCATTTTATCACATGAAAATTATATTGGCTATCGTTGCCGGAGTACTTAATTCATTATCCTTTTGTGACTTTACTATTTTATTTTTTATTTTATTAGCCTTATTGATATTGAAATGTAGTGACACACTGATATAAAATAAGACAGATATTTAGAATTTTTAAGGAAGTCTAACATGTGTAGTAGCTGCCAGATGCTACTGGTTATGATGGTGAAAAATGTCAGGTTTTGATGTATTGGGAGGCAAAAAAACAAGTGATGGCCTGGTATTTTGAAGAGAAGTCCTCCCGCTATTAATAATGGTCTTGCATAAAGCCCCCACCTGTGGATACATGTTTTCTCTGGAATGGGACATTGGCCATCCCATTCCTTTGTTTTCCTCATTTCCAGGCTCACAACTTTTTTGTGGGTCACTTTGGACACAAAGACATCATCCCATTATTCCTGATAACCACAAGCAGATTCTGCTCGGAAACCACAGAGTGGCGCGGAACTCAGACACAGCAATGCCATGACCACAATCTTCAGCGCTGTCATCCCTAGGACTCCACAATCCTTTGCTTCAGCTGCGCACGTCCCCACAGAGGTGTCTGCAGATGTCCTCTCCCTGAGCCATGTGGAGCAGCTGGCTCTTGGCAGTGCGAGGAGGTCTGAGCATTCCCAGCACCAGTTGACTATTTTGAGTCATCTCTACTCCCAAGCCCGAGCTGCCCTATACAAGAGCACCCACTGAGAAATGCCTGCCCAAGGCAGGGTGGCAACTGTGCCCAATTAAGAAAAATGCTCCTGTAAGTGTCCCTTTCTGCAACAGTCCTTGGAACATATATATTTTTTTTCTTTAATATTTCCAGGTAGAAATAACCTGAAGTCCATTATACTGACAATTCAGGTCATGAAAATAGAATTGAAACTCTGAACTTTAGAAGAGTTAAAGAGATTTCTCATGTTAAAAAAAAAACAGCAAATCAAAACTGAAGATAAGGTGTTTCTAAGTTTAAAAAACTGCTTAGAGGAAACATTTCTTCTGTACATAGAAATAGAAGCTGTTTCAGGTGCTGAACTCCCCAGGTAAGTGTAGTTTTATACCCCAGTGCTAAACCCCTGAATGGAAAGAGCTGCATTAGAAATCCTGGAAGACCACAGCAGCCACAGACGTAGAGCAAATAAACAATTAAAGGGAGCTAAGAAGGAGACAGTGCAATCACTTTCAAAAACACTGGCCTTTTATTGATAAAACATTTTTACCTGACCAGTCTTTTGGGCACATATGCCAACTGAAGTGGGGAAAAATGCCAACTTGGATATTTAGCCCCCACAGAAATACAAATATAGCTGATGATCGAACCTCAAGGTCATAACAAGATTTGCCAGGCCTAAATGCAATGGCTCAGTTGTGGGTTTAAAAAGTAAAGCTTGTCTTGTGAAAGTACTTTAATCCTTGAAAGTGTCCACGGAGTTCATATACCATATTTCCCTAAGGTGTAGAGCGTGATCTAAAGGACAAGCAATCCTCTTGCCTGGCCGGGTACCCAACAGATCTTTCACTTTCCTTTTCCAATTAAAGGAAAGACATGGACTTGTCCTGTCTTGTGTTGGACATTGGAAAATATTGCTGCTTTTTGAGGTTGCAAGGACTCTGGACTCCTAAGTGGCCCTGGCACCATGATGTCTGGCTGTAGCCAGAGGAGATCCTCACCACTAATTCTGGGCATGACAGTGAATGTTAAAGGCTTCAGTCTCTTTTATCTTTTTATGTGGTCGATTTGCTTGGCCTTGCCTCTGTCTCAGGTGACGATTCACACCAACCTGGTGGGAGTAAGGTGGGATCACAGTACCTGGACCTAACCTTGTTCAGAAACTTTTAACCAGATATGGCTACTGCCAGCAAATGGTAGCCTCAACCCCCAGAGTAACTGCCTGTGTTCATTAACGCTGATGGCCCTAAAGCCAGTGACTGCTCAAGCCCCTGCTGAAGATTCCCCCTTCTCAGACCCCATAATGCTCTTCAGAGGCCTCTATTTGAAATAATTTATGATCTTTGGTCTGGTGGCTTTGTATCGCTGAGCCTAATGACTGTTTCTATTTAAATTTCAGATGCTTAATTACAGTGGAACATTTCAACACCATTAAATTAAAACAAGCTACTGGCTTGTTCTTGATCATGGCCTGGCACACCTCCAAATGACGTTTACGGCAATATCAGATATTTAATTCATACCACACATTTTGCTAACTTCAGAACAAAATGAGAAAATGCCTTCCACAAATCCACTTGTGAGCTAGGAATGCTTCCACCAGGGAAAGAGTTTGGGCAGCATGTCTCATCTGCTAATGAGATTTTAGTGTTTCTCGGAGACCAGAGTCTTTTTTGCTTGGGTAATAATGATTTTCCAATTCGGTTTTCATAATGACAGCTTATATTACATTTTGTGAAAACTAATGAAATTACATATTCCTTATAATTGTGGTCTTATTTACAAGCCTATTATTTGGACTTGGCAAATGAGCAGACATGCCATTAATCCCTAGCCTTTTGGTGCAAAAAGCAAGCTTTTTAGGTGTCACAAAACCCTGCAACACAGGTACATATATTTTAAGGGAATTAAAGGCAATATAAGGCCCCTGTAAGATAATATTCTTTGGGAATGGATGTTAAGAGTTAGTTTGTGTCTTTACAACATCAGTCATACGGGTATTGTTTGCATCTGACAGTTTTTCTTTTAAGATTAATGTGCTTATGAAAACCTTGTGCGTTACTCTGCGAGGCAAGCTTGAAATCCATCAGCATTACCATCGGAATGACACAATGCTGGGAGAGCAAACCAAATGACAAACAGAATCTGGTTTTCAGAGGCCAGTGTGTGTTGAAGAGAAATGATCTGAAGCCAAATTTGGCCTCCTTCCAGAAATTCCTCCTGCTACACTGTTGGCACAGCCCACAAAAGGGCGGGAGCTGGGGGCGAGGAGGGAGGCACATGCACATGGAAGGGGAGACCGCACCGTAGAGAGAGGGGAATTGGAAGGGAGCATGATTGATTGGAAAACTTGGTCTTTATAGCAAACAATAGTCATACGTAAAACCAAGTCATGGAAAAAAAAGAAAAAGAAAAACTTTGTGAAAAATGGTACTTTTTCTGGATCATTAGGGAAAGTTGTTTCTAACATCACCATTTGGCATGCAGTTGGTGATGTCCAGTTGAAATACATGTTGGGAAAGTTCAACATCTGGTTGGATTTGAGAAATAAGAACAAAAGAGGGGGGCAGTGGCTTTAGGGGAGGAGAATCGCAAAGGACCACAACTGCATAAGGAGCCTTCAGGTTTTGCAAAGGAATGCTTGGGCTTATGAGAAGAGGAGGGGCAACCGTGGTGTGGTCTTTAGGCCAAGAGGAAATCAAATCAATGTCCAGCTTGGGAAATCAGGCTGCTGTCTGTGGAAGCCAGAGACGCATCAGGCACTTGCAGGGCTCAGGACGAACAATCACATAAAGATGGAAAATGGATGCCAGGCCTGGCAGAGGGGCTGGGGGAGGCCCCACCCAGGCGTCCGAGCTGACAGCCCACTAAGCTGAGAAGGATGAAGGGAATTCTCACCCACCCACCCCCATCGCCTTGGCTGCCATCTTTCTTGATTTCAGACAGTTTCACTTCAGCTCAGCTTGGCCAGATCTCACTCTGTCTCTCGGCTCAGAAAGTGGGTGGCCAGAAATAGAAGGGAACGACGCTTCAGAGTTTCCTCGATCTGCAGCCTTTTGGAGTCCCAAATCACTTCCAAATGCGGCAGCCCAGCGCAGCGCCAAGAGATCGCACTGCCTGCAGCAACTGCGCATTCGAAACGTGATGAATCGGTGGGACCCCAGGCAGCCGTTGCCAGTCAAGCAGGCCAAGAGGCTGTCACTGCCTGGGGGAGTTGGGAAATTGCGGGGTGCGGCGGGGGTGTTTGTAGGGGGGGAGGCTGGGTTTTCACACCATCTCAGCCCTGGCCGGCACTCAGATGCATGGACAGCTTCAAATGGGTGTTGCCTCCTGTCTGGCCTGGGAGAAACCGCGGAAGACCAAGTGTCTGAAACAGGCAGTAGATCCAAAGTGACGAAGATGGAAGTGGCAGGAGGAGTAATCGGAGAGCAAATCCCGGCAGCTGCCTGGGATCCTCTCCTAGACATCTGCATCTGGGGAGCCCTTTCTTACTCCAGGCCTTAGGAAAGTGTGTGCTCGTGGAGTTGAGACTGGCTGGTCGGAGGCAGGATTTCGCAGCAGGCTGCACGCATGCGCACCTCTGAGCTGTCAAGGAAGGGGAAAAGAACTGGGGGCCGAGGCTGCTGTGTGCCACGAGCCTCCTCGCGGGCTTTGGCCTCCCCTTTCGACCTCCCAGGCGTCTCACGTGCAGGACAGATGACGGTCACCCTGTGTGCATTTGGTGGGTGGGCTACTTAGCCTGTCCCGGGGATTCTGAAAGCAGAAATTATTAAACTGCACCTTGGCTTCTCAAGCATCCAGGGCAGATTCCTCTGACGATTCCTTTCCTGTGGAGGTGGTCCTCATCAAAGCCGCTCTGCAGGGAGAAGCAATGGTCCGGAACTGGGGGAAACCCCTGTCAGGCTCATTTTAGTTTCATCTACACATACTGTGGGAGAGTGGCAGTCGGGTCAGGGGATACAGTGTTCCAGTCTCCCTGACGCTCCTTTCCAGCTGTCCCTGAGCAGGCCATTAACAGCCTGGCGCCTCCACCCCCTCATCTGCAAAATGGGAGTAATAACGTGACCACCCATGCATAAGGCACTGGCAGTGAGGAATTTATAGGTTACTGGGTTTTAAAATCATCTTCCTAGACCTAGTCTGTTGGCAGAACAGGGATTTTCTAAGAGTGAAGCTCCAACTCTTGAAAAATAAATGAATGCAGTGTATTTAAAAGGCTTGAGTGTCTTTGTCATGATGGTGACATGGATTTATATTTATTTTATTTTGGTGACTTAAAGCTCTTGAGAATTCAATCTTTCTTTCATTTTCAATAAACAAATCTTGTTTTCTTTCTCCTCCCCAGAAGCCTGCAACAGAAGCCAGCCCATTCTTCTACTGCACCATAGAAAGTTTCAGAGGGGGCACTATTCTATGCAGCTTCGTCTCTTCCCTGTTAAATGTGCGTTTTGGAATCCATGGGAATGTACTACACACCCCATCCTAGAGGCATCCTGAGTCTCAGTGGATCCCTTAACTTATGCACTCTCTGTGCAGCCAGGATGCAGCCAAGGCACAAAGCCAGCTGTGACCCAGGATAAGGGAGTTTTCAAATCACTGGTGAGGGGTAGTTTGACTGGGGCAGCCTTTGAAAGAGCAACTAGACAATGTGTCAGAGGTCTTGAAAATAGGCATCCTCTTTGCTCTGGAAATTCTCTCACAAGGACTTTACCCCCTCCCCCAATAAGTACAGGGGACCACTAGGTTACCCACAAAGAAGTCCATGGAGCAAACTCATGGCACTGACAGACTGGAGACAACTAACTGTAACTACAGTCATGCATCGCTTAATGATGGAGATAACTTCTGAGAAATGTGTCATTAGGCGATTTTGTTGTGGGAACATCATAAAGTGCACTTACACAAACCTACATGGTAGGTACCCTACTACACACCTAGGCTATATGGTATAGTCTATTGCTCCCAGGCTACAAACCTGTACAGCATGTTACTGTACTGAATACTGTAGGCAATTGTAATGTATTGGTGTTTGTGTATCTAAACATATCTAAACATAGAAAAAGTACAGTAAAAATACAATGTATAAAAGATAAAAAACAAATAGCACAACTGTACAAGGCACTTACCTTGAATAGAGCTTGAAGGACTGGACGTTGCTCTGGGTAAGTCAGTGGGTGAGTGGTGAGCGACTGTGAAGGCCTAGGACGTTACTGTACACTACTGCAGATTTTATAAACGCCGTACACTTAGGCTACACTAAATTCATACAAAATGTTTTTCTTTCTTCAATAATAAATTAACATTAGCTTAATGCAACTTTTTAATATTATAAACTTTTTTGTAATATTTAGCTTAAACCTCTACCATATTGTACAGTTATAAAAAATATTTTCTTTCTTTATATCCCTATCCTATAAGCTTTTTTCTATTTTTAAAAATTTTAATTTTTGATATTTAAGCTTTTGTGTTAAAAATGAAACAAAAACACATACATTAGCCTAGGCCTACACAGGGTCAAGATCATCAATATCACTGTCTTCCACCTCCATGTCTTGTCCCACTGGAAGGTCTTTGGGGGAAATAACACACATGGAGCTGTCATCTCCTATGACAACAATGCCTTCTGGACCTGCCTAAGGCTGTTTTACAGTTAACTTTTTTTTATAAGTAGAAGGAGTATACTCTGAAATAACGACAAAAAGTATATGATAAATACATAAACCAGTAGCATAGTTGTTTGTTGCCATTATCAGGTATTATGTACGGTACATAACTGTATGTGCTGTACTTTTATATGACTAGTAGCGCAGTAGCTTCGTTTATACCAGCATCACCACAAACACATGAGTAACGCATTGTGCTATGACAATAGAATGGCTAGGACATCACTCGGTGATGGGAATTTTTCAGCTCCATTATAACTTTATGGGACAACTATTATACATGCGTTCTGATGTTGACCAACACATCCTTATTTGGCCCATAACTGTACGGGAAATTGTTTAAGCTACGGCACATCCATACACTGGAGTAATACGCAACCAAAATGAAAATGTCAGAAAACTAGTATGTTGTGAAAAAATCAAAGCAGCACTTGTTTGGGAGCGGGGAGGAGGATTGGCTGGAAAGAGACATGGGAGAACTTTTAGGTTGATAATAATGCCCTGCAGCTTGATAGGGGGTTGTATTACACAAATGTATGCATTTGTCAAAATTCTTTGAGTGTTTCACTCAAAATTTGTGCATTTCACTGCATGTAGATTTCCCTTAAACAAAGAACCATAAACAAATATTGAGCTTTAGTTAATTATGTGCATGCCAAAGTGAACTGGTGTCTGCAGCTTACTTCGTGCTGTGGTCTGAATGTTTATGTCCTCCAAAGTTCATGCATTGAAGCCTAATCCCCAATGTGATGGTGTTGGAGGGTGGGGCTTTGGGGAGGTGATTAAGTCATGGGGGCTCATTTCTCATGAATGAGATTGGTCCCCTTGTACAGGAGACCCCAGAAAGATAGCTAGCCCTCCTACCATGTGAGGACCCACAAAGAAGATGTCATCTATGAACCAGAAAGTGGGCCCTCACCAGACAAGAAATCTGCCAGCATCTTGATCTTGGACTTCTCAGCCTATAGAACTGCAAGAAATAAATTTCTATTGTTTATAATCTACCCAGTCTGTGGTATTTTGTTATAGCAGACCAAATGGACACAGATTCTTGGAATCTGTTTAAAAAAATGGATGAAAAAATAAAAAATAAAAAGAAATAAATAAATAAATAAAATGGATGGATAGAGTGATGGAAAAATGAATAAATATATAATAAAAACAAACATAGCAGAAGTTTAATTATAGAAAATAATTGGAAATACAGGTGTTTTCTGCCTGTAAATTCTTTTAGCTTTTGTGTTTGAAATTTTTATTAAAAATATAGGGAACAAGATGGCAGAGGATATTTAGTGATGTCCATAATGTTATTAAAATATGTTTAATTCCATTTTTGTTAAAATATTAAAGGGGATTATTTCTAAGTATTGGAATTAGAAACAATTTACTTATATTCACATTTTTTCACAATGTATATGTGTCAGTTTGTAATTAGAAGTTGCTTCTTACAATCTTGCTTCTTATACTGCTCAAAGTAGAAATCGAGGCCAGTGCTGCTAGGAAGCAGAGTAGATGGATTCTGTACCCTCTATCTGTCCTGTGAGGGCCACTCAGGACCCACATTGGCCAAGGATTTTGTGAGCCACAAATAAATACATATTTTTCGTGCAGTTTCTAAAGCCTCAGAAGTATGTTGCTCAATTATAAGGAAGGTAACCTTAAGAGGTGATGTGATAATACACTTCACACTTGGATTCCAAACAGCTCCACAAAGTTAAAAATCAAATTCCAGCTATATTTTTTTTCTTGATGTTTCTTATTGGAATGACAAGGCATGTTCAATGTGAAGGGAAGGGTGGGGAGCTATTATAGTAAATGTGCTAAGTGAGCCTCATGCCCTCAGTAGGTGGTAAGCAGTACATCTCACAGGATAATTTGCAATTTGCACACGTATCACTTTTTATGAATTTCCAAAGAAGACATTTGTATTATTTTCTGTACTGACATTTTAAGTAGACACTAAAAATTTCTTTTCTCCTGTTGAATTATTGATGTAAATACTTGTACCCTCTTATGTTAACTTTTAAATTTCTCTAATTTACATACAGTGAAATTCAATTTTCTTGGTATACAGTTCTATGAGTTTTGACAGACGCATAGACATGCAACTACAACCCTAATCAAGATGTACTTTCTTCCAAGAAGCGCATATATAAATATTCAAGTCTCTGGCTGTAGCAATGCTTTGGAATGTTCTCTGTCAGTTCAGTTCATTTTCTACCTGAAGACACGGAGGCTACATGAAGATCATGGAACTGCCTTGCTAAAAAACAGCATTTGAAGTATTGTCTTGTGAACGTTTAGTCTCTTCTGGAAACACATTAGACTGTAGGAAACATTGACAAGATTTGGGGTGAGGGAAGTTGGTGTGAGCAAATAAGATGATTTTTTTGCAATATGAGTTCAAAACCAAAATGTTGAGCACAGCTGGATGGTGCAGGGACCAAAAGTGATGTTTAATGGAAGCACAGATGCAGAAATATAGTAATAAATAGTAATAAAGGGAAAATAAGTATAAATAATTGCAAGACAACTCCACCTAGAATTACAAACAAAACATCCATACCAGTCCTGGACTCTCCTGCCTCATCATGGTATCAATAGAAGATGGCACAGGACCTGTGCTAGCTGGATTTCTGGTGGTGTGGCCCTCTAGGGAGTAAGTTTTGGTGCTCCCCTTGACATCTCCTCTTTCTCTGACACTGAAGAGCAGGAAAAGAGGGTGGGAACTTATTTTGGAGAAGGTGAATGCTTCCAAGTGACTTTTTGCTAAAATGGGTATGCTTCCATCCTCTAGGCACACAAATTATTTCTTATACTTATTATCAATACTGAAAGAGGACAGGATACAGGATGCTATGCAAAACACAGAACGAGTCTACTTTTCTCTCTACTGGATTTGTGTCCTGAATTTATTAATTTTTAAAGTGTGGGACATAGAAAGAGCTCTAAAATCAGAAAAAGACAAGCCTCAGAAAGCAAAGGATGGGAGCAGGAAATAAACCTGAAGAACACAGCAGATGAGCAATGAAATGTTCTAGCCCACGCATTAAAGAAACAGTGGGACAGCATTGTGTTTCTATCATATCAGTAGCAATTAAAACATGGATAAGACCCAGAGTCCAAGATGGAGGGCAAAGGGTGCTGTTGTATGATGCGATGGGTGTGTAGTACCTTTCTGAAGAACAGCTTGGTAATACGCGTCAAGGCCGTAGAAATGGGCACACCCATCAACCTGAGCAGGGGAGGGTTATGAAATCTGTCCTAAGGAAAGGTCATTCATAACCTGTAAAGATTTGACCACAAGGACATTCATTGCAACACAGTTTGTAGTAGTGAAAACTGAACCAACTGCAGCATACGTTATGGTATTGGTGAAATCAACCATAGTACATCTACGACAGAAAACAATACAATCACAAAAATATGTAGTTATTTGGGGAGGGTAGAGTCAAATAATAGTGATTAAAAGTACAGGCTCTGAAGTTATCCTGCCTAGCTTCAAATTCTACCTCTTCTACTCCAAGCTGTGTGATCTTGGTGAGTTGGTAATTTCTCTCAGCCTCAGTTTCCACATCATTGGATGAAGACAATCACAACATCTTCATAGGACTGTGGCAAGGAGTCAGTGAAACAATGCTAGAAGATGCTTGACAGAGAACTTAACATAGAGTAAGTACTAAGAAATGTTATGTAGAAATATATAACAGTAGCACTGGCATTCACCAACAGGGAAAGATGCTCACTATAGTGAAGTGTTTATAAAGATACATGGTTTACTAACTAGAATCAACAGACTGAGAACTTATTCAACAAAAACAGAAGAAAGAGATGGAAATATACTCGAGTTTTGCACTGCTGTTAACTTATATGGAGAAAACTGGAGGCCATGTGGACTATTTTGGCACAAATAAAATCTCGTTTATTTTACATCAAAGAATCACTCAGATCTAAATTAGGCCTTTCTAAGTTTTTCTCAAAAAAATATTCATGTTCCCATTCTTTGCCTGTGTTAAGGTTTCCTTGTGGTCAGGAGTGGCTTACAGATTCTTAGAGGAACCTGATGGTGACTCAAGTGAGATTTTCCAGAAGAGGTGGTATCTGAAACAGGTTCTTAATAAACAAACATCTTTGAGAAGCCCATGAATCAGCCTGGCTGATTGACTAGTGAACAGGTTAGAAAACGGGCCACGCAGGCAGTTTTACCATCTCTAGGTGTCACCAGTCATATATAGAAAATGGCTTAGAGAAGGAAAAAACAGCTTTGATCAAAAGAATAGTAGAGGAAACTCAAGTTCTTCAAGGTTGCTGGCCTGGCTCATGGAATAAATACCCAGATCCGAATCAATGAAAAACAAGATCAGTGAACAAACAACAAAGAGGGTCAGGAGTGAGCATATCATCTTAAAATGATCTCCACTGTTTGTGGAGATCACATGACACTGTGCTGTGTAATGGTAGAACTAGATCCTAATCCTACCCTTGCTGGAGCTTTTTGTCATCACCCCAAATCCATATTTATAGCAATTTCTCCCTCTTTGGGGTAGAAATTGTGCTAACTACCTTCCAGTAGAACTGATGGAAATAATACACCAAGGACAGTGAAGTCTGTGGGAAATGAAGATTGAGAGTTTACGGACATCTTTCCTGTTGTAATGCAAAGTGAGCACCTAAGGCCAGCTGCACCTGCAGCTGCAAGCATGACCCCAGACGTGAACATTAAGGACATTATTGGTACACTTAGAGGAAACTTAAGGTGGATTAAGATACCCCAGGGGCACCATATTGGGTAGATACAGCTTCGAAGAGACCAGGTCAACAGAAGCATTCCTCTCTGCGTCCTTCAGACACCTCTCTGCTCCTCGTGTTGCAGCCAGGGTCTGCTGAATGCAAGGGGTCCCTTTGAAGAAGTGGGATGGTGCTCCCCATGTGCTTGCCTCCTTGGGTCAATCCATTAAGGAAATGTTTCTCCATTGCCTACGGTGTGTAAGAAGTGAGCAGCCACAAACTAGCCTCCCCACAGGACCTGCTGTCCAGTGGACCTTCCAAGAATGGTTGGATAAAATGGAACCAAAAGAAATCAGAAACTGCAGCTGGAAACACAAAGTTCAGCTCTAAGCCCCAACCAGTGCCAGCTGAGTCAGTGCTGCGCCAACGCTTCAGTTCTCCTTTCACTGAGATTATAGAAACTTCGGGTCAATGTTAACCTCTGAAACATCTCTTGGTTAAATCATTCCCATCTTGATCCTTGCACCACAGAGGTCTTTGAACCACAGCATTTCAGCATTAACTTCCCAGGTGAATCGAGAACCATGTTTCTCTATCTGGGGCTGCTCATCAACCCAGGGCCACTGCTCTGGTGATCTCCCTTGAACTCTGGAGTGAGACAAACCTGAATTTGAGTCTGGGCTCTGCCCAGCAATCTTACCACCTTTCCCTTGTATAGTATTTCTCCAAGTGTGGTCTGGGACCTTTAGGCATCGCTAAGACCATTTCAAGAGACCCACATGGTCGAACAAATTTTCATAGCAATATTAAGTCATTTGCTTTTTCTTTTTCTATTCCTCTTTTCTCACAAATGTACAGTGGACTTTCCCAGAGTCTACAGGAAGTGTGATATCTCAGCAGAGTGAATGCAGAAGGAGATGAGAATCCAGCTATCTTATACTAAACTAGATATTAAAACAATTTCAAAAAAATGTAAAACAATGCCACTACTCTCACTAATTTTTTTTTTTTGGTTTTGGATAACAGTTATTTTTAATAAAGTGCTTCATGTTAACATGTAACGAAGTTATTATTCTTATTTTAACATGTATAAGTACATTTAAGTTTTTCAGTTTTAATTTCTAAAACACTACATTTGGATAGAGACAACCCTCATAAACAAAAATTATTTGAGGTTCTGGATTTTTAAGAGTGTAATGGGGTCCTGAGACGAAGAAGTTTGAGAACTGCCCACCCTAGTCCATTCACTTTCCCACTGGAATCTGATGGCTTTGTTCTTAACTCACTGAGAAAACAAAACCAACCAGAAGAGAGGAGAACAGTCTCATATTCCCACCACCAAACTTCCCAGCCCAGCGGCCTCTGTTCCCACGTGGCCTCCTACCCTCTAACTTTGTACATACGTTGACCCATCTTCTATCCAAATTTCGGCCACCACTCTTACCCAGATTCCCTCTACCCTCTCCCAAGCACTTTGCCCTGTAATTCTCTTTCTCTCCTGCAGCATGGGTTTCTCCTGGGACCATCCTCAGCAGCGTACAAACATGTTCCAGCTTCTCTATCTTCACAAGCTTCTCCTGTGACTCCATGTTCTTCTCTATCCATTGTGCTATTTCCCCGTTTGCCTTCATAGCAAAGCTCCTGGGCACAGCCTATATTTGATGTCTCCGTTTCTTCGCTTCTCTTTTGCTCTTTAATCCACGCCACTGAACACAGTTTTGCCACATCAAATGGACAATTCCATAGCTTTGTTTTACTCAAACTTTGAGCAGCATCTGGCATAGTTGGTTACTCCCACCCCTTAAACACTTTCTTCACATGTTTCTAAGACACCGAACTCTCTGGATTTCCCCTACCCTACTGACCACTTCTCAGCCCGTTCCTCAGGCTCCTCCTTCTGTACTTCTAAATGTTAGGGTGCCTGAGGCTCAGTCTTTGGACTCTTCCCTTCTCTCTCTATGCTCCCTCTGTCAACAATCTTTGAGCCTTGGTTCCAAACACCATCTCTATGCTGGTGACACCCATGTGTATTTCTCTGGCTCATAAATCTTTCCTAAGTTCCAGACACAACAATTATCTCCTTGACATCCCAATGTGGTTGTCTAGTAGACATTTCAAACTCAGTATGTCCAAGTAAAACTCTCAATTTATCCCATCCTCTAGCCTCTCCCTCCTGCACTCCTACCCTCTAGGAATATGGTGCTACCATCCATCCAATGGTTCGGGCAAAGAGCCCAGGAGTTCTACTTCTCACATCCCACATCTAATCCATCAACAAAGCCTGAATCTGACCACTTCTCCTCACCTCCATGGCTGCTGCTGCCCTGATCCAAGCCACCACCATCTCACACATGGACTATACAATAGCTCCTAATTGGTCTTTCTACATATAGCAGTCAGAGTTAGCTTTTTAAACTATGAATCAGAACGTCACTGTACTCAAAACCCAACAGTGGCTTACCATTAGACTTAGAATCACAGCCCACACTGTGGCCCCAAGGCCCTTGTGGTTTAGTACATGCCTCCCTCTCCAACCCTGATTCTCACCATCTACCTCACCTCCCACCCCCCTGTGCCTCAGCCACGCCGGCCTTCCTTCTTGCTGCCTTGGAGTTACCGACTCTGTTCTGGTACCATCTGCCAAGAATGTGCTTCCCCGTATGTTCACATGGCTCACTTCTTCACATCATACGAATGTCACCAGTTCAGAGAGCCTTCCCCAAACAGTCCGTCGAAAATAACCTCTTCTCTTAGGTTAAATTCACCTGCGAGTAACAGCTTAAAAAATATAGACATTTAATCATTAACAAGAAGACCCACATGAGACATAAGAAGAAAATTGACATCACCTGTGATTGCACATTGTAAATATGTTTAGAATTCTCTTCCAGCCTTTTTCCTATGCAAATGGAATTTATTTTAAATCTATTTGGGGCCTATCCTGGGAATGCAGTTTTATATCTTAGGTTTTCATTTAATATTAACTGATAAATATTTTCCCAAGTCTTATACCAACAAGATCATGAATTCTTTGAGCTGTAAAGAAACCTTAGTAATTATTTAATTCCAGCCCATCTTACAAATTGTACAAGATGAGACACCTGAAGACCGAGTTGTTTATGTTTCTCCAAAATGTTTTAATACCACAGAGATTTTCAGTCTGATTAAGCTGAGGCAGAGCCAGAAAGGCTGGGCCTATTGGTTGCTTTGTGTGCACACCAACTAAAGGCATGTGTCTCTTTATCCCACAGAAACTGGGCTGCCAGTGGAGCTCTGCTTACCTCTCCGTGACTTCGCTGACAAATATGTTATCCCTGCACACCTGTCTGTCAACAGTCCTCCCTCAAAAGAGGTTCAAGACCTTGATAGGATCTGGGCACCAAGGCAAACCTGCCAGACCAGCATGTGTCAAGAGAGAAGGCCTGTTTTGCACCCCCATGGAGATCTAGGTGTTTTGTCCACCTGGCATATTTGTACTTCAGAGGTGGGAAGGGCACATGATGGAGACAGTATACCAGGGGAGAGAGCACAGCCAAGTCTGGGACCACAAGCAAGATTGGTCATGGAGTGAGGTACCTGTTTTCCCTGATGGAATGTCATCGACTTACTATTTTGGAAACATAGCATGGTGCAGTTGAAAGACTGTGGGATGGGTTAAAGACTCAGTTCACTGCTTTGTGGTTATTGGCTCTGGAGCAAGTTCCTCTCCAGTCTTTGGTTACCTCCTCTGTAAAGAGAAAATCACGGTGCCCACCTGTGGAGTTGTAACACCCCCAGCATTCATGTAGGTACTCAATAAGTGGTAGCTGTTATTAATAAACTTTCCTTTTCCCTCCTGTGAGCAGCCCAAGACACATAGTAGGGGCTCAATAAATATTAATTGCATGAATATGAGCCCCACACAAATAAGACTACATATTTTGAGACTAAACAATTGACTCTACAGCAATAACAGTAATAATTGTTGCCTACACATGATTCTAGAAAAGCCAGAAGCCAGGTCTCTTGAAATAGAAATCTTCAGATTCTCTTATTGAGTCAGGATTTCATTTCTTTTCCTTCAAATCATTTTGATTTAATTAGAAAGATAGTTGCTTTGACTTTATTCTCCACCAGGTAATCAAGATAAATACTACCCTTTCAGATACAACCGGCTGTTTTGCTAAGTCATTTTCTTACTATACAATACTATTGGTTAAGTTCTTTTCTTCGTTACAAAAGTAACAGTTCATTACAGACAATTTAAGAAGTAGAAAAGAAAAAAAAGGTAGCTAAAGTGTCACTACCAAGAGTCAAAAACTATGGAAATGTTGATGTATTTCTATGCAAACGCAGTGGTTCATTGTCATCCTGCACAGCATCCAATTTTATCTTCTGGCTTTTTCAAAATATTTCAAAAATATTCCCCTATTGTTCATCTTGTTGCCAATTGTTCATAATTTTACATAGTGCTAAAATGAAAATAATTCTTCATAAAACATTTTATACAGTTAGGAAAACATTTCTTAGGCTAAGTTCTTAGAAGCAAAGTTATTCTTTTAAAGAATATGAACATTCTTTGGTACACACCACTCAAAAGGCATTAAAAAATTGTTGGAGAAATTTACAACCTTTCGCCAGTCCTGGGTAGTCTCATGACAATTAGTAAGTAATATTTTATTTTTTAATTTTAGTTTGTTTACCAATGAGACTGAATTGTATATAATGATTACTAAGTACTAGCAGTTTCTCTTTGGTCAATTATCCTATTTTTTCCTTTGCCCATGAATTTTGGGGGATGTGGTGTGATTTTTATTAAATTATATGACACTGTAGTTTAAAGATTAACTTTTTGTGAAATATATTATAGATTTTTTAAAATGTCTTCCTGTAGCATTTTCATTTTGTTTATATATCCTCTTGGAATTAAAGAGATTTTAATTTCTATTTCGGTAACCTGATATTATTTTTATTTATGAGTCTCTTATTAGATTTATCCTTTCCTATTGAGAGACCAGGTAAATATTCACCGCCATTTTCTCTAAATTTTTAATCATTTATTTTTTGTGTAAAGGGAGTTTGATTGTTTTTATTATTGTTTAATTGTATATATATGATATAAAATTTGCCATTTTAACCGTTTTAAGTGTACAATTCTGGGCCATTAATTATATTTATAATGAAAAACAATCACCACTATTTCTAAAACTTTTTCATCACCCCAAACAGAAACCCTGTACCCAGTAAAGAATAACTTCACATTACCCCCCGCTCCTACCCCAAGATAACCTCTAGTCTACTTTCTGTCTCTATGAATTGCCTATTCTATATGCTTCATGTAAGTGGAATCATGCAATATTTAACCTTCTGTGTCTAACATATTTCACTTTGCATAACATTTTCAAGATTTATCCATGTTGTAGTGTGTCAGAATTTTATGGCTGAATAATATTTCATTGTATGTATATACCACATTTTGTTTATTAATTCATCCACTGATGGATACTTGAGTTGTTTCAATCTTTTGACCATTGTGAATAATGCTACTGTGAACATTGATGTACAAATATCTGTTTAAGTTCCTGCTTTCAATTAATTCGTCAATATACTCAGAATTAGAATTGCTAGATCAAATGGTAATTCCAGGTTTAATTAACCACCATAATGTTTTCCACAATGGCTACACCATTTTACATTCCTATCTGCAAAGCACAAGGGTTCCAATTTCTCCCCATCCATGCCAACACTTAACTGTTTTCTGATTTTTTGATAATAGCCGTCCTAATGGGTGTGAAGTGGTATCTCGTTATGGGTTTAATTTGCATTTCCCTAATTATCAGTGATATATAGCATTTTTTCATATGCTTATTGGCCATTGGTAGGTCTTCTTTGGAAAAATGTCTATTCAAGTCTTTGCTCATTTTTGAATTGGCTTGTTTTGTTGTTGTTGTTGAGTTTTAGGAGTTCTCTATATATTCCAGATATAAATTTTTTTATTAAATATGTAATTTGCAAATATTTTCTCCCATTATGTAGGTTGCCTTTTTACTCTGTAGATAGTGACTATATTATTAGTCAGGGTTCTCCAGAGAAACAGAACCAGTAGGGTATGAATATATATACTGAGAGAGGGAAACAGAGAGAGAGAGAGAGAGAGAGAGAGAGAAACTTAATATAAAAAATTGGCTCACATGATTATGGTCCAAATCTGCAGTGTGGGCCAGCAGGCTCAAGACCCCAGAGAGCTGATGGTGCAGATGAAGTCTGAAGAGAATTTTTTCTCTTACTCATGGGAGGGTCAGTCTTTTTGTTCCATTTAGGCCTTTAACTTATTGGATAAGGCCTACTCTTATTATGAAGAGCAATCTTCTTTACTCTACCAAATAAAATGTTAACCCCATCCAAAAACACCCTCACAGAAACACACAGAATAATGTTTGACCAAATAAATACCTGGGCACCCCTTAGTCCAGTCAAGTTGACACATAAAATTAAACGATCACAATGTCCTTTGATATACAAAACTTTTTAATTTTGATGAAGTTCTATTTTTCTATTTTTTCATTCTTTACCTATGCTTTTGATATCATATTTAAGAAACCATCACCAAATCCAAGGTCATACATAGTTTCCCCCATGAGTTTTCTTCTAAGTGTTCTATGATTTTAGTTCTTATGTCTAGAACTTTGATCCACTTCCAGCTAGTTCTTGTATATGGCATTAGGCAAGGGTCCAACTTCATTCTTTGGCATGTGGATATCCAGTTTTTCTAACATCATTTATTGAAAAGACTATCTTTTCTCCCATCAAATGGTCTTTGTAACCTTCTCAAAAAATATTTAATCATTTATGTGAGGGTTTATTTCTGGCCTCTCTTTTCTATTCCATTGATCTCTATGTTTATGCCAGTATCACACTGTTTTGATTACTGTAGCTTTGTAATATATTTTGAAATCGAGAAGTGTGATACTTCCAAGTTTGTTCTTTTTCAAAATTGTTTTGGCTATTTGAAACGCCTTGAGATTCCATATGAATTTTAGGATGAATTTTTCTATTTCTGCAAAAAAAAAATGCCATGGTGATTTTGATGGGGATTGCATTAAACTGTAGATTTTTTGTGTGTAGTATTGACATTTTAACAATATTAAGTCTTGTAGTCCATGAACACATATATCTTTTCATTTATTTTTTGTCTTCTTTAATTTTTTTCAGCAACTTTTTATAGTTTTGGTGTACAAATCTTTCACCTCCTTGGTTAAGCTAATTCCTAAGATTTTATTCTTTTTGTTACTGTCATAAATGGAATTATCTTCTTAATTTCCTTTTTGAATTGTTCATTGTTAGCTTATGGAAACGAAACTGATTTTTGCATGGTAGTTATGCATTCTGAAACTTTAATTCATTTATTATTTTGAACAGTTTTTTTTGGTTGAATCTTTAGAGTTTTCTACATATAAGATCATATATTCTGCAAACAGAGATAATTTTACTTCTTTATTTCATGTTTAGATGAAATAAGCCTTTTTATTTATTTTATTTAGCCTTTTTATTTATCTTTCTGGCCTAATTGCTCTGGCTAGAATTTCCAATACTTTGTTGAACAGGACAAGTGAGCATCCTTGCCTTGTTCATGATCTTAAAGGAAAATTTGTCAGTCTTCTACCATTTAGTATGATTCTAGCTGTGGATTTTTCATATACACCTTTATTATGTTGAGCTAATTTCCTTTTATTCCTAGTTTGTTGAGCGGTGTTTTTTTAATCATAAATAGGTATTGACTTTTTCCAAATACTTTTTCTGAATCAATTGACATTATCATGTGAGGTGTTTTTTCCTTCATTCTCTTAATGTGGTATATTACATTGACCAATTTTTTTTTTATTTTTACAATGTATTTTATTTAACCCAATCATATCCAAATATTATCATTTCAACATGTAATCAATACACAAAGTTCATGAAATCTTTGCATTCTTTATCACTCCAACTTGAGAGTAGTTGTATATTCACATATATTTTCTTGCTTTTTAAAAGTGGTTTAATCTCATTGGAGAATCAAAGCAAAATAAAGACAGATCCACATTGATCAGTTTTTGTTGGTTGAACCATCCTTGCATTCCAGGAACAAATCACACTTGGTCATGGTTTACAATCCTTTTAATATGCTGCTGAATTTAGTTTGCTAGTATTTTGTTGAAGATGTTTAAATTAAAGTTTATAAGGTATATTCAGCTATAATTTTCTTATATTGTAATGTCTTTGTCTGGCTTTGGTATTGGAGCAATACTGGTCCCATAGCATGAGTTAGGAAGTGTTCTCTTCTCTTCAATTTTTGGAAAAGTTTAAGAAGGATTGATGTTATTTCTTTAAATGTTTCACAGAATTCACCAGTGAGGCCAATGGTCCAGGGATTTTCTATCAAGAGGTTTTGATTACTAATTCAATCTCTTTAGTAGTTATAGGTCCATTCAGATTTTTTATTTCTTCATGATTCAGTCTTGGTAGGTTTTGTATTTCTAGGAATCTATCACTTCATCTAGATTTTCTAATTTGTTTGCATACTTTTGTTCATAGTGCTCTCTTATAATTCACTTTATTTCTGTAAAATCAATAGTAATGCCCCCACTTTAATTTCTGATTCTAGTAATTTGAGTCTTACCTCTTTTTTCTTAGCCAATCTAGCTAAATATTTATCGATTTTGTTAATCTTTTTGCAGAATTAATCTTTGATTTTGTTGATCTTTTTTATCATTTTCCTCTTCTCTATTTTATTTGCCTTTCCTTTAATCTTTATTATTTCCTTCCTTCTGCTGACTTTGGGTATAGTTTGTTCTTTTATAGTTCCTTAAGTTGTAAAGTAGTTTGTTGATTTGGGATCTTTTTCCTTTTTTATATAAATATTTACAGCTATAAATTCCCTCTTAACACCACTTTTAATACATCTCACAGGTTTTGGTATGTTATGTTTTAATTTTCACTCATCTCTAATTATTTTTTAATCTAATTTTTTAATTTCCCTTGTGACTTCTTCTTTGATCTTTTGGTTGTTTAAGTGTGTGCTGTTTAATTTCCACAAATTTGTGAATTTTGTAGTTTTTATTCTGTTCTTGATTTCTAAATTCACCCCATTGTAATCACAGAAGATAGTTTGTATAACATTTATTTCTTAAAATCTAATAAGACCGGATTTGTGGCCTGATATATGGTCTATATTGGACAATGTCCCATGTGCACTTGAGAAGAGGGTATTCTGTTGTTCTGTTCTTGTTGCATGTTCTGTACATATCTATTAGATCTAGTTGGTTTACTGTTTTGATCAAGTCCTCTATTTCATTACTTATCTTCTATCTGTCTTTTCTATCAATTATTGAGATTGGGGTATTGGAGTCTCCAACTACCATTGTACAAACTGTCTATTTCTCCCTTCAACGTTGTCAATTTTTGCTTCATATGTTTTAACAAAATGTTATTAAGTGAGTAAATGTTTATAATTGCCATATCTTCTTGCTGTATTGAACTTTTTATTAATATATAACATCTTTTTTTGCATCTTGTAAACTTTTTTGATTTAAATCCTCAAATGAGAGCTGGGGTAACTTTTTTGATTTCAAAAAAGTTACCCCAGCTCTCATTTGGTAACTATTTACATGGAATATCTTTTTCTATACTTTTACCCTCCACCTATTTGTATTTTTGTATCTATTGTGAGTCTCTTGTAGAGAGCACATGATTACATATTGTTTTTAAATTCATTCTGCCAGTGTCTGTTCTTTACAGGAGTGTTTAAGCTATTTCTATTTAAAGTAATCAGATAGGCCGGGTGCAGTGGCTCACGCCTGTAATCCCAGCACTCTGGGAGGCCGAGGCGGGCGGATCGTTCTGAGCTCAGGAGTTCGAGACCAGCCTGAGCAAGAGCGAGACCCCGTCTCTACCAAAAAAAATAGAAAGAAATTAATTGGACATCTAAAAATATATATAGAAAAAATTAGCCGGGCATGGTGGCGCATGCCTGTAGTCCCAGCTACTCGGGAGGCTGAGACCGTAGGATTGCTCGAGCCCAGGAGTTTGAGGTTGCTGTGAGCTAGGCTGACGCCACGGCACTCGCCCCAGGCAAGGGAGTGAGACTCTGTCTCAAAA
>RJWJ010015636.1:0-35810 GCA_004363605.1 Indri indri
TCTGTACATACAGCTGCTCTCCGTGGTTTCTGCCGTGGCTTTCCTAGAAGCAGGGTGCTGTGCCCAAGACATGCAGGGTTACCATGAAACCCACATACTGAACATCTCCACCTACCAGTGTCTGGCAGAGATTTTGCATCCTTTGTCACCCGTCTCTCCTACAGTCTCACAAAGTGGACATCACTGTCACCAATTTACAAACAAGGAAGCTACGGCTGAGAGACATTGAACACCTTAGCCTGCGCCCAACAAAAACTTGAGGAGGAGGGGCTGGGAGTAAATGCAGTGTCTGATTCTGCAGTCCATGTTCTTTTCACAAGTTTGTACTGCCTTTGGTTCGGTGCCTTGTGCATAGTCAGTGCTTCATTAATGCCCACAGTAGGTGCTGTACAAGTATTTGCTAAATTAAACATCCTCTTCTTCAGGTTTGGCATCATTCTCTTGGCAAAGGAGGTGTCCATGGAAGGACATACTCAGACTTCAACACACACCACCCATAGTGTGAAGCAAAGAATATTTTGTTTCTAAAGTTGACTGGGCTTTGATTTGAGGCTTATGGTTTTTAATAACACCTTCATTTTCCGCACCCTGTAAGGTCACACAGACTCTTGCAACAAAGAGAACCGAGCACCTGCTGTTTCTTCTTTTCTGAGTTTTCAAGGTTTACTTTCTTACCTTTTTTTGATGGCAAGTACTGTGTGTACCCCATCCAGCTGTCTGATTCTGACGCAATGTGTCCTGTGACAAGGTCTTGAAGAAATTATGAAAATGCCAATAAAAATGGTTCTAGTGAGAATGGGCTAACTGAAGTGCATCTCAGGCATTTTTGTGTTTTGTCTAGCCTTCCAGGGTGGCCTTCCTGGATGGGCGTTAAAGAGAAGATGTATTTTTTTCTGAGTGTGTGTTGTGCGTGGGGAGGTGTTCTGGAAGATGACACCATCTTATCACCATGGTTGAAAGTTAAAGACAATGGGTAGGGGTCTGTGCTCCCGGCACTGAGAATGACAGAAAGGGGCCTGGAAGTTACCAACTTTTACTGGTGCTGGCACATGATCCAGAATTCGAACCCAGATCTTCCCGACTCCTAAGACTCTTTGCTTTCTAATAAATGAAGTTGCCCAAATGCCAGGTGGCTCTGTGGATATAAAGAGTGGGGTGAGGAGCTGGTGGGTTAGGAGGAGAGAGTGAGAGGAGATGGGGACTTAACAAGTGCCTCAATGCTGCCTAGTGGAGCCAGGAGTTAGACAGACAGAGGACAAGTGACAGGAATGAGGCTGGGGAGAGACGGGTCTGGCTGCCCAGCAAATGGACAGGAGGGGCAAGGGTGGAGGGGTGTGGGAGACCAGGCAGAAGCCTGCTGGAGAGATCCAGGAGAGAAATGGCTGTGGCTGGACTAGGGCGTTAGTCACAGAGAGAGAGAGGGGGACCAGAGATGCGATATTATTTCAAAGGAAGAATGGACATGATTTGCCAATGGAGCAGGTGCGCCTGGCGGGACTTGTTGGGGGGTGGGTGGTGCAGAACTGTGGTATGGGAATGAGAGGAATAACAAGAAACAGAAGAGTTTAGGCCAAATAAATCATACTTTAATGCAGGCATCATGCTGGTGTTGAAGACCCAGGCTCTGCCTCCAGCTCACCTCGGATATACCCAGAGTCACTTCCTAACACCACGTCCTGTCCGGAGGGTTTGTCCTTAAGGGCGGGGTTATAAGTAGCCTTTACCTACTTCTGTTTCATCAATTCTAAGATGCATATTTTTTCTCATTTTAACATCTCTAAAGTGAGGATGTGAAATATAATCAATGGCTGTCATAACTTAATTGGCAGTTTCCTTTCTTACTAGTTTATACAATTACGGTGTGTCTTACAATTGATGGCGTCTGAAAGACAATGAAATACAGTCATAGTGTCTCTTGGTGGAGTTCCCCAAAGATGATATATGTTTGATGAAGTCCAAATGTATTGTAATAATGACAATTGCTTTCAGTTATTGAGAATCTTCAAACTCCCCAGACACCATTTTATGTAATAATAAAAAATAACTATCATATTAATAATAATAATAACCACTAACATCTATCATTCACTCGCCTAAGCATTTTATTATCCCTGTTTTACAGATGGAGAAACTGAGGCATATTTAGCTCTCACTGAAACTCTGTGAGGCTAAATGATTATCCCCATAATAAACATGAGGGATTGGAGAATCAGAGAGGTTAAGTTACTTACCGAAAGTCACACAGCAATAAATAATGCAGTCAAAATTTAAACTCATTCCCTGTCTGACTCCCAAATTTATGCTCCCAATTATAAATAATTTGTAAATGGGCATGCCTTTGTTAGCAAATTGAAGAGAAAGTACCATTTGCTGAGTCCCTACTGCCTGCCAGTAAAGATTTTATATCCATTATTTCATGGAATCCTCTTACAAAGTGGACATTTCATTCTTGCTCTACAGATGAGGAAGCAGAAGTTCAGCAATAAGGCTGGACTTGAGACCCTGATGTGCCCAGCTCCAGGGACCAGGGTCTTCCCTGACAGGAGCTCCCCGTGATGCTTGGTGGGATCATAAAGAAGTTTGCCTCAAAGCCTAAAGCACCACACCTAGTCCCATGCTGTGGTTTAAATATGTCACCCAAAGTTCATGTGTTGGAAACTTAATCCTCAATGCAACAGCGCTGAGAGGCAGGACCTTAAGAGGTGATTAGGTCCTGAGGGCTGTGCCCTCATGAATGGATTAATGCTCTTATCTCAGGAGGGCTTTGTTCTCACAAGAGTGGGTCATCATAAAAGCAAGTTTGGCCCTCTCTTACTCTCTCACGTACCCTCTCTCACCCTCGCACCTTCTGCCATAGGGCGATGAAGCAAGAAAGCCCTTGCAAGAGGCCGGCACCTTGATATTTGACTTCCCAGCCTTCAGAACTGTAAGAAATAAATTTATTGTCATCGTACATTACCTACTCTGTGGTATTCTGCCATAGCAATACAAAACAGAGACTGAGAATTGGTACTGAGAAGTGGAGTGTTGCTGTAACAAATACCTGAAAATCTGAAAGTAGCTTTGGAACTGGGTAATGGCCAAAGGCTGGAAGAATTAGGGGGAGCAGGCTAGAAAAAGCCTGTATTTCCATGAATGGAGCATTCAGGGTGATTCCGGCGAGGGCTCAGACGATAATTGCTGTCTGTTGAAGTCTGAATATTCTTAGAGATTACTTAAGTAGCCGTGACTGGAATGTTGGTAGAAATGTGGACAGTAAAAGCCATTCTGATGAGGTGTCAGAGTGAGGAACAGGGTACTGGAAACTGGAGTAAAGACTATCCCTGTTACAATGTGACAGAGAACTTGGCTGAATTGTGTCCATGCCCTAGGGCTTCATGGAAGGCTGAATTTAAGAGCAGTGAACTAGGATCACCGGCAGAGGAAATGTCCTAGCAGCAAAGCATTCAAGGTGCTGCGTGGCACTTACGTAAAATGAGAGAAGAGAGGAATGATTTAAAGGCAGATCATGCCTGTAATCCTAGCGTGGCGGAGGCCGAGGTGGGAGGATAGCTGGAGCTCTAGGTATTTGACACCAGCCTGAGCAACAGGGAGACCCCATCTCTACCAAAAAAGAAACAGAGAAAAACAAAACAAAACAAAACCCAGCCAGGCGTTGCAGCACGTGCCTGTAGTCCCAGCTACCTGGAGGCTGAGGCAGGAGGATCGCTCACAGCCCGGGAGTTGGAGCTTGCGGTGAGCTACAACCTCATCACTGCACGCTACCCAGGGCAATTGAATGAGACTCTGTCTCAACAACAAAAGAAAAACAAGGCAACTGAGCACAGCAGCAGCAACAACAACAACAACAAGAATTTATAATTAAAAGGGAAGCAGAATGGAAAGATTTGGACAGATCCCAGCCAGGCCCTGTAAAGAATAAAAAGGCGAGTTCAGGAGAGAATACTAACTTGTGTCAGGTGACTGTTTGCTCAAGAGATTAGTATGGATAGAAGGAAGCCAGGTTCTAGTCTTTAAGACCTGGGAGAGTGACCCTGAAGGCATGTCGGAGATCTTCGAGGAAAGCTAGGCCTTGAGGGCAAGGTTTCCAGAGAGGTACCTGCTGCACCTCAGCCTTTGCTGTCCTGCACCTCAGGACTGCACCCCATGAATTCCAGCACAGTGCCCCTCAACCACGCCAGCCAGGCTTCAAGTGGGCTGGAGTGCAGCTCAACCTGCAGTTCCGGAAGGTACAAGCCATGAACCTTGGCAGCACTTACATGGTGCTGATTCTGCAGGTGCGAAGAATACAAGAGCCGTGGGACCATGGTAACCTCCACCTAGATTTCAAAGATGTTGTGGACAGCCTGGGGACCCAGGCAGAGTCTTGTTATGGGGCAGAGTTGCTGCAGAGAGTTCCCTCAGGTCGATGCCTAGTAAAGCCATGAGAGTGGGCAGCCCCTGAGACCCCAGAACTCTAGGGCCACCAGCTTTCAACTCCAGTCTGGGAAAACGGCAGGCATGAGGCTGTGAGAGCTGCTGGATGGACTGAGCTTAGCAAAGCCACAGGGGCAGGGCTGCCTGAGGTCTTGGGGTCCAACCCCTTCCCCAATGTGTGTAGGAAGAAGCACATGGAGTGAAAGACTATTCTGGAGTCTTAGTATTTAATGTCTGTCTTGTTGGGGTTTGGACTTGGTTGGAGCCTGTTATTCCTGTCTTGTTGCCTATTTCTTCCTTTTGGAACAGGGTTATCTATCTTGTACTTGTCCCACCATTGTATTTGGAGAGCAGATAACCAGTCTGATTTTACAGGCTCACAGGTGGAGGGGAATTTTCCTCAGGATGAATTGTGCCTTGACTCTTACCCACATCTGATTCAGATGAGACTCAGAACATTGGACCTTTGAGTTGATGTTGGAAAGAGTTAAGACTTTTAGATCTGTTGGGTTGGAATAAATATATTCTGCATGTGAGAAGGACAGGAATTTAGGGAGTAAAGGGCAGAATGCTCTGGTTTGAATGCATCCCCCTAAGTTCATGTATGAGAAACGTCATTCCCAAAGCAATAGCGTTTAAAAGGTGATGAGGTCCTGAGGGCTCTGCCCTCACAGGTGAATTGATACCATTATCTCAGGGGTGGATCCATTATCTCAGGGGTGGGTTTGTCATAACAGCAGGTGTGTCTCCCTCTTGCTCTGTTGCTGGCATGCTGCTCTCTCACTATGTGATGCCTTTTGCCGTATTATGTCATGGCAAGAAGGCTCTCACCAGACCCTGGCACCATGCTCTTGGACTTCCTAGATCCAGAACTGTGAGCCAAATATATTCTATTGTGTATAAATTACCCAGTCCATGATATTCTGTTATAGCAACAGAAAATGGACTAAGACATAGCGTCCACAGACATGCCCGTGGGGCAGCAACAGTGACTTCGAACAGGGCTGTTGACTTATTTAAAAACCATTAAAGAGAAGACGGTGCACTCAAGAAGAAATGCCTGATAACATACCATGTAAATTAAATTGATGTTTCCAGAGGCAGATTCGCCATGAAACTATAAAGGCTTAAACTGCAGGCCCTGTACTAATTTTATTCATAATTTATATTAATGTCTTTAAAGAGACCTCAACGAAACCTATTTTATTTCTCCAATCATTTTAAATGCTCTGTTGTCTAATTCAAATGAGGTATTTTTAAAATTAAGTCCCTTACTTTTAAATTTTAAAGGTTTTTTTATACAGTATTAGGCATGTAACATGTCCTCAGGTGGTAGTGATTGAATTATTAATAAATTGCCCTTGACTCTTAGTTGAGATCAGGAGTTGGCAAACTTTTTCTTAAAGAGCCGGATAGTAAATATTATCAGCTCTGTGGGCCAGACTGTCTCTGCTGCAACTACTCAGGCCTGCTGCTACTCCACCACAGAAGCAACCATAGACAATAAGTAAACAAGTAAGTATGGCTGTGGCATAATAAAAATTTTTTTGTGAAAACAGGCAAAGGGCCATAGTTTACTAACACCTGGGTTAGATGGTCTAACCTGCATCTACCTTACATATCTATGTATTTATAGATTTATGTGAATAGGATATAGACTCAAATATGATACAGAAATAGAGATAGATTTCCCTATGGCTATTTATAGATACCGTTTTCTTTCCCTATATCAAGAACATGGAAGCTTTTAAAGACAATTTTTTTTTTCTACATGCTATTAAGTCAATTTTCAAGTACTTTCTATGAGCATAAGATGAGAAGCAAAGAAGAAAGAAACTAGCATTTAATAAATGCCCACTACTTGCCAGGATTCTAAGCACTTTTACGTATTTCACTTTTAAATGATTGTCTTTTAAATCACTTGATTATCCCACAAGGTAGGTTTAGAGGATGCATTTTATTCCACACTTAATAGGAATCAGTAAAAAATGTACTTAAGGGGAACCTTTTGAAAATGGGGACCAGTACTTTGTATCAAACAGGTAAGATAAAAATATCTCATTAGTATTTTATCTAAAAAATGTAACTGAAATAGAAAAACATGTTTATTGTATCTCATAGGTAATAAAATTTAAGTTATAATTGCAACTGGTCTCTAATTTTTAGAATGAACAAAGACTAAATCAAGTGTTAATTTGGAGATATATTTCTTAATGCCAAAATTGCATAATGCAATATGACTTCACATTTTATTTTCCCAACATTTTGGGAGGAGCACTGTATGAGGTTTTTAATCCTTTAAAGTTATCAGTTGGTTTGTCTTTGATTTTTCCTGCAACATCTTCTCTTGTCCATGACCCTACTATTTTTAGAACAGCTTTCCATCATCATTTCCATCAACTTTGTGAAATCCTGCATCTTTTGTAAACTTTGCCTTTTCACTTTGCAAATGGTTCACATTGTACCATTAAATGCTGAACCTGATGGTGAGGCAGAGACTGGCCTGCAAAGCCAGGACATGCCCTGGATATAGGCTGCAATTTATAGTTAAATTATCAAGGATGTTTGCATGGAGAGCTCATTAGGGAAGTGTCTTTTGTTTACAAAAATTATTGCTGCCCTGTGCAATCTCTTAACTACAAAGGCTGGGATAAAGAATATTAAGACAATAAAGATCCCGTGATTTTTCACTCTTGTTTTATAGGTAAGAAACTCAAGTTTGGAAAAATAAACCTGCCCAAGACCACCACCATGATTGCTAAGTAGTGAACTAGTTGTCTATTACTGCATAAAAACTACCATAAAACGTAGCAGCTTAACACAACACACATTTATTATTTTACATTTTCTGTGGATCAGGAGTCCAGGCACAGCTTACCTGGGTCTTCTGTTCAGTGTTTCTCAAAAAGGCTACAATTACAGCATCAGCCTGACCTGTGGTCTCATCTGAAGGCTAAACTGAGGAAGGAGTCTCTTCCAACAGTCTTTTGTGGTTGTTGGCTGGAGGCCACATTTGGTTCCATATCACACTGGCTTCTCCAACATGGCAGTTTGCTTCAAAGCCAGCAAGAGAGCAGCTATAGTACCTCATGCCTGTAGTCCCAGCACTTTGGGAGGCTGAGGCAGGAGGATCACTTGAGGTCAGGAGTTTGAGACTAGCCTGGGAAACATGGTAAGACCCCATCTCTACAAAAAATTAAAAATTTAAAAAAACATTTTTTTGTAAAGCCAGCAAGAAAGTCTACTAACAAGATGGAAGTCAAAATCATTTGTGACCTAATCACAGAAGTGACATTCCATTACCTTTACTGTATTCCATCATCTGACAACAAGGCACAGGTCCCAGCCACATTTAAGCTGAGGGAATTACCCAATGGTGTGAATAACAAAAAGGTGAAGATCCCTGAGGCCCATCTCAGGGTCTGCTTGCCACAGCTAGACTCCAAAACCCTTACTCTTTTTTCTTTTGACACTCGTTTATAAGGGGAACATGGCAGGTACTTGCAACACACTTAAAATATATCCTTACATCGCTTTGTAGTACCTACTAGCTTGGCATGAATATTTTGGATGTTTAATGAGATTACTTTGTTGATAATGAGGCTTTGTGGTCTACAAGAGAAGGCAGAACCTCAGTCCCTAGCACAGTGCCTGACACATGGGAGGCATGCTGCCAATGATGAATTGAATGTCCCAGACCGACCTTAGCATCCCAGGATATATCAGAGACATGGCTTGCCCTAGACAGAGAAAGAAAACGTCCAGAAATGGGCTGATTCTCCCCACTTCCTTGGCCCAGGTTCCTACTGTGCCTCTCCATTCACCTGCGCCTGGGGATCCTGGGAGCTGAAAGTACCTAGCTAATGGCTCTTGTCTCTATCCCACAAGGAGAAAACATGGTGAATTTCCAGAACTTGACTAGCATTGCTTTTATGTGGAAGTGTCAAATAAGAACGGGCACTGGAGAAGGCGTGGGTGGCAATGTTAATGGGACTTTTATGTATTTCAGCTGATGACATTGTTAATGTGGCATAAGAAAGAGGCATGGAACAGAGCTGCTTGGTCTGAAGAAGGCTGAGAACCTGTGCCAGGCAGAAGCCTCCATTCTCCCCACCGCTCCTCTCCCAAAAAAATACAGCATGCTTACAGAATGTTGGATGGAGCTGAGAATACTGGCAAGACGAAGCTCTTTAGAAATAGCCAAATGGTGCCTTGGACTGGCATAGACAGGGCATGGGGCAGTATGTGATGGAACTGAGACATCATCTTCCTAGGGCTTCTACCAATTTTTAGTTGACCTGCCCATTTTTAAATAAGGAATCCCAGGTCTAATAAAGTGGCAAAAACATTCCATCAGTCACATGGGACACAGTCATTTTTCTGACCCATCTGAGCTAAAATTCACTTGTACAATAGTTACTACACATTAGGCCTATGTTCTGTGCAGAGCATGGTGCTGTGTAGTCTATGAGCACTGTCTAATCTACTTTTCATAAAATCACTGAATTAGGAACTATTCTCATTCCTATTTACAGATGAGGTGGTAAGTGGAAGAGCTGAGATCTGAACTCAAGTCTGTTCTTCTTTGAAAGTCCTTCCAGACCTTTCCACCCAGGTTACTGGATGAAAGCCTGAACCCACAATAACATCCCTGAAGGGCCTTTGGGATCATCTGCTTTGATTCCTTCATTCCACAGATATAGACACTGAGACCTGGGGAGAGGAAAGAACTTCCCCAGCCCTCTCAGTGGTAAAGAGCAGAGCTGGAAGTAGAACCGAGACAGGTAGCTTCTTCAGCTAATCCTTTGGGCTGGGCTCTGTGATCCCAAGAGGAAAACTGTAGCATCCCTGCTTCTCCATATTGGCCTATTAGAGAACACAGATGCAAGAGGTGCAAGCAGGGTATGATAGGCTCTGTTCATGGTTGAATGCCCAGGGCCTAGAGGGTAAATGCATGTCAAGGAGTGGATGAATTCTATGAGAAGGTAAGAACTAAATCCTCACTGAATGCACAGAAGGATTTTCCTGCCATTGCTTGGGGAACAAGGGAGGATGGACCCTTAGCTCTTGGGAGACAAGGACTGTCTGTTCCTAACTCCTGGCATGTAATAAATGGTCAGTAAATATTTTGTTGAATGAACAAATTAATAAAGAAAGACTTAATAGAGGAGGTGACATTTGAGCTGAGCCTTAAAGAGGAAAAGAGAAGTGTCAGTTGGGTGAGAGGATGAAAGTATGTAAACAGGAGAGAACAGAATTTGAAAGGGCCTAATGTGTCTCAATTAAGTTGCAAGTTTGGTGTGACTGGGGGACAAAGGAATGAAGAGACAAGCCTAGAAAAGATGCCTAATATATTTCGGAGCTCTGTTGTTGGGCGCGCATATGTTTCTAATTGTTAAACCTTCTTAATGGATTGACCCTATTATCAATATATAGTGTCCCCCTTTATCTCTTATAAAAATTTTTGTCTTAAAGTCTATTTTAAAGTCTGATATTATTATTGCCCACCCCAGTTCTACTTTGGCTGCTGTTTGCAAGGACTAGCATTTTCTATCTTTTCACTATCAACCTATTTATGTCTTTGGAACTAAAGTGAGTCTCTTGTAGACAGCATATAGTTGGATCATGCTTTTTATCCTTTCTTTCATGACGTGATCTAATGTTGGAGAACCAGGTTTGCCTTACTAAAGAGTTGGAACTTTACCCTGTATTGAATGAGGAACCCACAGGTGTGTTTAAGCAGGGAGTTGGTATAATTAGATATCTCTGCTTTAAGAAATGATACTGGCAGGTGTGTAGAGGGTGGAATGGAGGCAGGGGAGGAAGTGGTGAAGGGCACCCTTTCCCAACACGCTCTCTTGTGGCTCTCTTTTCTTCACCTGCTGCTCTTGCTGCCTCTCTCCAGCTCAGAGTGTGAAGTAGCACTGAAGGTCCTCCATGGGGCCTTCATGCAGATGTCTACCACTGCCTGGCTCAGCTGTGTGTCACTTTGCTGACCCTGGAATGCAGCCTTACTACACGGGGTTTTATTTGCTACCCACACTCTTCTAGCTGGAAGCTTTTCAATGTTTAAGATCATGTTAAGAGATGGAATCATTTTGAATGATTTCAGAATTATTCTTTGTACTTTATTTTGTCTGTATTGTAAGTCCCTGACATCTGATGACATGGTTTGTAGCTGTTATGCACCTCACAGGTAAATAGGCACAACACGTATTTGGGGAGAATGGATGAATGCCAAATAAGGAAAAACAGCTCTAAAAAGGAAAGGTGAAGACCTCAGTTTTATTTAAATTCCCTGAATGACCCTGGTGTGCAGTGTTTCACCTTTTTCCCTGACATTGGTGGAACTTAGCAGAAGGGAATGGATTGTAACCAGCAAAAAGAATAGCAGACATATTTATAAAGGTTCACTTTTCAATTTACCAAAAACAAAACAGAGAGTGGCGTAGTGGAAGATGCACCAGGCTGGGAGCTGGGCAGCCAGGGTCCTCATCCAAGCTCTGCAAGGAATTATCCTGTAGCACTGGGAACATCACTCAGAACTCTGGTGTACAAATTTCCTTTCTGTAAGATAAAGGAATAAGAATAAATCCTTCGTAAGGTCCCTTGAAAGTTCCAGTTAATGGAAGTTTGGGAAGAGCTTGGCATGAGTCAAATCAGGAAAAAGAAACATTGGAAAAATTATTTTAGCTGTGAGTTATGCTCTCATGTCTGGGTTCCCAGGGGGATAACAAAGTTTTGGTCTTTTCCTACACCTGTGATGGACCTCACTAATTGATAGTAGCATTTCTCCCCAGTTAACTTGGCTACACTCTGAATTCTTTTCAACGCAGCATTCCTTGACCGATCCATCATAGCGGGTTTGCAAAATAAAAACGATTTGTCAACCCTGTTCTGAGTGAATGGAACAACTCATTAGGAGATGACTCACACATCCTTTTTGGAGCTGACTAATAGGAAGTAAAGAAATCCCTGGCACACAGTGGATGTTTTACTTCTGAGGCATTTCAGTGAAGGATGAGTAGGCTGCTGGTGTAATCTGAGGTTGGTCACTGCCTTTTTGGGTTGTGTCTTCTGCTCAAGAGCAAGGACCAGTGGTGGTAGCTGAGGATTCAGACAGGTGCGGCTGAGTATGCTGTCAGCAACACCTGCTCTTTTAGAGCATTCAGTTCTGGTTTCACCCGGCTAGAAAGACTGTTTCTACACATTCCTGTTTAATGGCAGACAGACAAGGATTCTAAGAAGGAGACTCTGGCTGGGTCAGGTGCTGCCTTCCTTCCTGTGTCTAGGACATTTTGCAGACTACGGGAGCTTGGGAAGCTGCCTCTGAACAGCCGTAATTAGAGCAGGAGCCAGCAGGGATCTCTGGGAACTACCCAGAAATGGTACTGAGATTTTCTCCCCCAAGCCTGGGACTCCAGAAGAAGAGAAGGGAAGAAATTGTCCTCTCACAGCTGAACTGGGAGCGGTGACTCTCTCCCTGCTCTGCAACTGGCTCTGACCATGCCCCGTTCTCTGCAGATTCTCATCCACAGCCCCATTGCTGGCTCCCAGCACAGGGTCTGACCCTTCACTGCCCCTGTGACCTTGCTACCCAAGCTGGAGACTCAGTTCCCCATCTGTGAAACAGAGATACAAACAGAATGATGACAATGCACTCGCCTTGCAGTGTCGCTCTCAGGAGTACAAGAGAAAATGATGTGCAAAAGAAATCACTAGGTCAATGCTGAAGCTCTCACCCTAGTTGTCCTGCCTTGTGAGGGGACGTTTGGCTGTTAAACCTCCCCTCTTATTTCCAGTGGGCCCAGCTTTGTTGCCTACAAAGGGATGCCAGGCATGGGCGAGGAGAGGTGGGTGGGATTCCTGGTACCACTGTGGTCATCCTCACATCTGCTTCTGCAGAAGCTGCTGTGCCTCCCTTGTCTGCTGCCCAACAGAGGGTTGGTAGCGAGGGGGTCTGGACAGGACGCACTGGTTCTTGTCCCAAGCGCCCTGCACCTTACGTGTTAGTACCAGGTGCAAAGACAGAGTAGCCTTTCTGTGTCAACTCCTCCACACCCTCCCCTACCCCGGCTTTGTTGGAAGATGAGGATGAGGAAAGAACGCTGAGGGTGGAAGCGTGTAGGAGATGGTGGCTGACCGAAGGGTGTGTCCGAGACTATCAGCCCCGACTGGATTCATTTGCAAAGACAGCTGTGACGCCGCAGACAGAAGGCTGCTGTTGGCTCTCCCCAAACTCCTGGCCACAAACCCGGCTCGCTCCCACAGGTCGTGGAAGGGAGGGAGAAGTGGGAGGCAAGAGGCAGAGGAAGGAGGGAGCGGAGGGGAGAGGAACAGTGAAGGAAAGGAAGGGGAGAAGGAGAGAGAAGCAGCGCAAGAAGAGAAAGTGCAGGAGACAGTCAAGGCTATAGAGAAGGAAGCCAAGCCGAGTGACAAAGGCAAAAGAGAAAGAAGAGAAGGAATGACTGGTGAGTCATGGAGAGAGGGCAAGACAGACCAGGAGAGAAGGGGAGCCCACGCTAGCACCTCATCAGTGTCCAGTGACACATCTGGCTTCCATTGGCGAGAAGGTCTCAGTTCATGCTTTAAGGGTAAATCGAAATATGCAAGAAACTAAGCAATGTTTCCCCTTCTCAGGTTAAAGGGGGCTTCCTTGATGGTTTTAGCTTTGCAAGTCAATGATTGTTCTCCAATCTCAGAACGTAGATTCCCGAGGTTGCTGGGGAGGCGTGGGAAAGTGCAGAGCTACGCCAGGCATTTGCTGCCCCCTGCTGGCCGAAGCTGGGTTCTGCGTGCTCCCTGCAGATGTGAACCAGGCTGAAACTGCATTTTGGTGGTTGGTTAAAACTGAATTATCCCCTGGCTCTGAAATCAGACCATTAGAGCTGAAAGGGAGTTAGGTCTTCAGCCCTGACCTCTCTTCTAAACCTTAGACTTAGATTTCAATCGGTCTAATGGAGATTTCCACTCGGACCTCAAATTTAGCAGGTCCACAAGGAGCTTTGTCTTTGTAGCCCTGCTGATGCCCGTGAACAGCACGGTGTCCACCCCTCCCTCACCCCTGTTCCTCTTGCTCGGCCTCCGTCTCCCATTAGTCACGAATCCTTCTGGGACCACTGGGAGGTTCTCTCTCACAGGACTCTTCTCATCTCTCCAGTTCAGCCCTCATCCTCTCTTGTCAGCCCATGACGACAACTTCCTGAGTGCTTACTCTCCTGTTAGCTGTTCTGGGATGTAGATACAGACATAGATATAGGTATAGATATAGATATGGATGTGGAGAGATACACGCACACACACATATTTTTAAAGATCTGCGAAATAAAGTTCAAACTCTTCATTTGACCCAAAAAACCCTTCGTATGGTACTCGGACTGTCTCTCCAGGACCACCTTGTAGCCCTTGCTTTTAATTTCAACAACAGGACAATTGATAATCTCTGAAATTGTTCTTATCCATTCTCCAAACACTTACCCATCCTTACCGAGGTCTAGGCTGTGAACTAGTCACTGGAATACAGAGAGGAACAAGACACAAACTCTGGTCTCAAGGGGGTGGAGTCTGATAGACAAACCCACAAATGCAGGTCGGATGTCACATGGGGTACCCCACTCTGTAAAAGTTGGATGCACTTGGTGCAGATTCCCATTCCACACTGTACCAGTTTTCTATTGCTGCATAACAAATTGCCACTAACTTAGTGGATTATAATAACACTTTTTTTTTTCATTTCACAGTTTACATAGGTTAGGAGTCTGGACACAGCTTAACTGGGTCCTCTGCTCAGGGTCCCGCAAAACAGCAATCAAGATGTTGGCCAGACTGTGTTCCATTCTGGTGCTTTGGGCCATATTCCAAGCTCACATGATTGTTGGTCCTCACAGTTCTAGGCCAGGTTCCACTTTCATGCTGGTCGTCAGCTGGGGACTGCTCCCAAGTCCCAGAAGCCACCGTGGTTCCTTGCCACACAGATCTCACAAGCTCTTCAAAACACAGCAGCTCACTGCAAGGCTCAGCAGGAGAATCTCCAGCTCCAGTCTGTGAAGACAAAGTCTTATGTAATGTAACACATCACAGACGTGACTATCCCATTGCCTTTGCCACATAGCAAAACTTAAGCCGAGGAGTGACAGCCCATCACTGTTGCCATATTCTATTGTTGGAACCCGGTCGCAGTTTCTGCTTGCACCTGAGGGAGGCAATTATACAAGAGCATGACTCACTGGGGATCACTTGAGGGCACGCCCACCACGCACACGCCTTGTAGAACCTTCCCAGGATTTACATACCGCTCAAGTGCGGGAAGCTGAGTAAAGTGTCTGAGTCTGGCTAAGGGATCCTGTTCCTACCAGATTAATTCAGGATTGACCCAGCTGTGGGTTAAAGCTCCATGTTTAATGTCAGCTAAAGACAAAGCCACTCACAGGCTGTGGTTGACGGCTTGCACTGTAGGACAAAGAACTTAAAATTTTAGACAACCTCGGTCTTAAAAATCCTTCAGAATGTGGCCAGGCCACATCCTCTTCTTTCTGTTTGTCATTCCTGGCCCTCCGCATCAACCCCATCTCCAATTTCTGGTTAATTTTTGTTGTTAAGTAGTTCAGAAGTCTCATGTCTTTAGGGTTGCAACTTCCAGCACAACAGGATCAATAAAATATTTCACTAGACAAAGACAGTTCCCTCCCTAAGAGGAATCCTAGTGCCAGGCATTAACATAGCATGTTTTATTTAGCACGCAATGCAGGCAAACCATTACAAAATGGTAACAGGTTATAATCAGTGCTGGAGTAGGCATGCATCAGGGTGCCATGGGATCCCAGGGAAGGGACCACACAGGGGAGGCTGCAGAGAGCAGCTGGGGTCTGGGAAGGCTCTGGAGCAAAGCATGACTGGTGCTGCCAAGGCATTAGCAGGAGGATGGTGGGGACATGGTAGGGGCAGGCAGGGAAGAGGAGCATCGAGACAGATGGCACGTGGGCTCAGAGAATTCGAAGAAATGCTGCCATTCCTGAGACTGGCCTGGGAGTAGGGGAGCAGTGAGAGATGATGAGGCTGCGAAGAGGACAAGGCCAGATCATAAAAGGCCTGCACCCTTTACTGAGGGAGAAGATCAAACGGGGTTCTGTGTCCCTGAACTTTGTATTTTTTACACTTGCACATGTTGTTCACAATGCCTAGGGAGCTATAGCCCAGGTCAACACACATAAAATGGTGAATGACCTGGATAAACCTGGACATGTGGTCAGTGGTAGCTAAGCTTAGAAATTCTTCCTACCTCTCAGCCACAGCCTCTCTGGGTGCTTCCAACCCTGTGCCCCCAAAGCATGGGGTGAACACTTGAATCATGACCTTGACCATGCTCTCCTGTAATTATTTGCCCTCTGTTTTCTCAATTGAACTAAGGATCCATGGAAATGAGCAATAGATTTTATTCATGTTTGTAGCCTTAAAACCAGTACTACATCTGGAGCAAAAGAAGTACCCAATAAATGGAAACTAAATCACAATAAAGTAATAACCAACTCTCACTGAAGCCTCACTATCTGGCAGGCACTCTCCTAGACCTGACTTGGATTATATCAGAGGATAATTGAGAACATGGGAACTTTCACTGGATTCATTTTACACAGAAGGAGACCAAGATACTGAGAAGTTGTATAATTTGCCTAAAAACACACAGATTATAAGAGGAGGAAGGAAAGTCTAATCCGGGTATTATCTACAGAGCCTATGAATGAATAAAATAACATCATGAGAGAACTAGAGTGTGGACTGGCAGAAACTTACGAGAGCGGTTAAGTTCCGTGCGTGTCCCCCAGGCCTGGCTGTCCAGCGTTGAGCATGTGTCTGTGAGAGCACCATAACCCTAAACAGGTGACCAAACACTTTCCCACATCTGTCATTTCCATGGTCCTTGCAACAGTTATGAGCTCTAGACAGGTTCCTTATTCCCATTCTACAGGTGAGATGACTGGGGCGCCCCAGCTCCATGTGCTGCTCAAAATCACATAGAGAACGCCAGGGCCTCCTCCTGAGCCCACGTCTTTGGACTCCAAACACTGTGGTCGTTTTACTGACAACACAATGACCCCGACAGCAATGATTCCTTCTTATGAATTTCTTCTTCTCCAAAAGGGGAATGATTATATCTAACACGGGAGGTTGTTGTGAGGATGTATAAAGTGGCAAGTGGTAGGTGCTCACGAAACAGTAGTGGTGAGAGTTACTGATGTTGTGACCATCATGATCGTCATCACCATTATCATCATCCTCACCTGAGAAGATTTGGGACGCAGAGTACGAAGATTCCAGTCATGAGTCAGAATCATGAATTTCAAGTAAAATGGCCAAACACATGAGGGAGGTGGGAATCTTGTGTAGCTTCCTAGGCAGGGTTAGAAATACAAAGATGCAGGGCTGCAGATCAGCCAGTTTATTGGTCAGAAAATGTGATCAAGATCCCTAAGGGTCAGGGCCAGGACTTGGGTGGCAGCCATGGCCAGGAGCAGACATTTCCATCTTCCTTACGTCATGGTTTTACCATCACACGATGAGGCAGCTTTCTGTTTGGACTGTGACCTCATGAGCACAATCTAGCTTACTCATTGCTGAACTCCAGCTCTGTGTCTCCAGTGTCTGCCACATAAACGTTGAATGAATGAATGAACAAAAGCATGGCTAGAACTTAGGAGGACAGAAAGTGAGATTACCTGGAGTAGGAGAGCTTGGTACATGTGCTGCCAAACTTCATCCGTGGACTCTACGTTGTAAATTCCCTCATAGACACCCAGGGAACTTCATACTGACCATCATTGAACCAAAGACTCTCCACCAAGAGGGAGAACCATTTTTATTTGCTGAAACAATGAGGCATGGTCTCTGTCTCTCTCGCTCTCTCTTTCTCTCTCTCTCTCGGAGACACAGACACACACATGCACACACACGCCACCGAGTTTATAAAGACAAAAATCTTAAAGAATTATTTTCAGTGTGCTCCTGTCTGAGGCAGAGGAATGCACCAGGTGACTTCTCCATGAATTTTAAAGGACTGACATTCAGAATCCTTTAGTGTGGTGGTTCTTATTCTTTCTAGCATTTCAAAAACAATTCTGAAGATCTTCAGTTGAAAGAGGTTCTTTCCTTCAGTAGCCATTGACTATAAAATGGAATAATATTCTACTTGGTAACAGAATCTTTTGCTGAATTTATCAATCTTTGGAGTAAATTAGTGTTTTTTCATACTAAGAAAACATCTTCATATATTTTAAAATCAAAGTTCTATATGTGGAAGAATGTTATTAATTTACTTATATTCTTGCTGATCTACCAAAACTTGTGTTAACTTTTGGTTGTTCGGGGATTCTGCAACTCTCCCAGGTTGGGATGAGATGGTCTAGTTTGAATTCTAACTAATTGGTTCTACTAACTAGCTGGTTAAGTAAAAGTATGCACATTGCTCAACCTTTCTGACCTTGTTGTCTTTAACTGAGATAGCAATTCCTACCTGCCTCGTAGGTTCATTAGGAAGATTAAGTGGGATAGCATATCCAGCAAGTAGCCATGTGCAGTGGAAGTTGAAGCTTCATCCTGGCTGACACCTGTCCCCGTCTTAGCCTCAAAGGTTTCTTAGTCTCTTTCTTCCTTCTCCTCTAGGTTCCTGATTGTCCTGGGGTGCTTGATTCTGGCTGTCCTGACCACGTTCAAAGAGTACGAGACTGTCTCCGGAGACTGGCTGCTGCTACTGGTAGGACGGCCACCCCGCGCTGCTGCACTCTGGGGCGAACACCCCTGGGTAGACTTCCACAGTGACGAGAAGGAGGCTGCCCTTGGGTCTCCAGCCAAGCTCAGGCCCAAGAGAAAGCAATGCCTCCCTTACTTGGTGAGGCCTGCCATGGGCACAGATGGAGGGAGGAACGGCATTCCCGATAGGGATTTGCTATCCCATGATAGAGATAAGGGAAATAAACAAGGTCAAAGCAAAACCAACACACACTCTCAAATGTATCCCAGTCCTCTGGACGTTAACTCAAAGGCAGTTTCCATTCTAAAATCTGCCTCTTCTTTTTCTCCCTGGTATCCTACTCCCTAAACTCTGAGGATCTCTTCAAGGCCAAGTACAGAATCCCATTTCTACATAAAACCTCTAAGTCCTTCACCTGTTTTCACTCTCTGCTCTCCATCGTGTGGTGTGGTGAGGAGAAAGCAGGCTTAGAATTCTTGGGCAAGTTGCTGGTGTGCCCTGACTCTGTTTGCTCACGTCCTTGCCTAGAGAATGTCACGTGAGGTGAGGAGCAAATGCTGATGTGGGCTGGGCCCAGCCTCAGCGCCTTGCCTGGAGTCTCCAGGCAGGACTTGCTCCTTCTACAGCCCCAGGACAGCACTGGTCAACTGTGCCCTTGAATGACTGTGCCCTCGCTGGGTTAGGAGTCAGCCTCAGCTTTTAAGGTGACTGTGATGGCATGGAGTATGGTCCCAGCATCCACAGGGAAGGGATGCCAGCCCCCTAATTAGGGTACACTGAGTAGCAGTGGTCATGCCATCCACCACTCCAGAGGCAGCAGGTCCCTTCTGAGGGCAGCGTTTACAGCCGCACAGCCCAGAGCTGAGACTTGAGTTGGAGAATCCTTGCAAACCATCCTGTTCCAGTAACTAGGTTTCAGGGATTGCTGTGGAGCAGCAATGCCTCAGGGGTCCCAGGGAGGTCACAAAAGAGACAGAGGTGAAGGTGTGGGTGTCTGACCATCAAGGGAGGTGCAGGAGGGAAGGCAGGCGGCGTGGCAGAGTGCATCAGGACGTGGGCTCTGCAGCCTAGCTGCCTGAGCCTGGGATCCCTGCTTTGCCACTCCATAGCCTTCAGAATTTTGTTTAACCACTGTGTGCCTTGGGCTCTCAAAATTCAAGATGAGGAAATATTATCAAACACTCGGGGGGTGCCTGGCCTGGGAGCCAGGCTTAGTAACCGTTAGCTGCAATTAGCAACACCAGGGCCCAGACGCTGGGTGGAAGTAATGGATTAAGTTTCATCGATACCTCTCTTTTCAACCCAACTGTGCTTCCTAGGGGTGTTTCGTACATGAAAGGGACTTTTTAAAAATGTAATACATTGGAATAAAAGCATAGAAAAAAGAACAAGTAGTCCCTTTGCGGGGCTCACCAGTGTTAGGGACAGTTAGCACCTCAGAATGCAGACGGAGCTCTCCAGACCGAACGGAGGTGAGCAACCCGTTCCATTCCTCCCGCTTCCCCACCCCGGCCACCACCTCCGAGGAAACAACCACAGCGACAGCAGCAACCTCATTCTGCAGATCTTCAGGGCAGGAATCCCTCGTTCTGGACGACCGGGGCCCAGTTAATCAGGGCCTCTCCGTGTGCTCTTCCATGCAGGAAACGTTTGCTATTTTCATCTTCGGGGCTGAGTTTGCTTTGAGGATCTGGGCCGCCGGCTGCTGCTGCCGGTACAAAGGCTGGCGGGGACGCCTGAAGTTCGCCAGGAAGCCCCTGTGCATGTTGGGTAAGCCCTGACCCCCAGCCCGGGGGCCTCCTCAGTTCCCTTCTTTCAGTGCATTACTCCTCTGAGGAGGTTCTAAGCAGCTATTCTGGGAAACCACCGGCATTGTGAGGCCAGCCTGGCCTCTGCCCCTGCCTGGATGACAGGGACAGCGGCAGCCTCCCAGTGCTGGAATTCCTCCTTCCATGGCTTATGCTCATAATGACTGTACTGGGCGGGGATTCTTAACTGGGGGAGTGGAGGAGCATCACTCTTGGCATTTGAGTTCTGAAGGAGCCAGCAGGTGGCAGGATGCTGAGCATCCCTGGTCCCTAGACTAGTAGCACTCCCAGTCACTGTGACGATCGAAAGTAGCCACATGTTGCCAGACTGGCTGGGGTGGGGGTGACAGGCATGACCCCATTGCTAGTTAAGAATTTACTTCTATAGGACCATGTTATGCCCATTTTACAGAGATGGAAACTGAGGCTCACAGAGCTGAGTCATTTTTCCAGTCAGCAGCAGATCTTGCGGTCAGCAGCAGATTCCATCCTAACACCCAAGTGTGGTCTTATGTCTTGATCTGCAGTTTGCTTTGAGAGGCATCCCTGGAATCCCTCCATCCAGGGGCAGGCATTTTGATAGTAGAGCAGGTGGAGGCTCTCACTGACCTATTGGTGCAGTGTGGGCCCATGTGTTCCCATCTGAAAATGCCACTAAGATCCCTGTAGTGACAGGACAAAATCTCCTTGAGTGACAGGTAGGAGTCTTGGAGTTCCAAATCCCTGGGAAGGGTTAAAGTTACAGGATCATAGAATGTCATCCAAAGGCATTTAGTCCAATGTGCCCTCCTGTCTGATGCTCCAGTTGCTTGCAGCAGCCTTTAAGTGGTCACCCAGACTCTGCTTGTATGCCTCTAGTCACAGGGTGCTCACCACCCATCAAAGTATTTATCCCTATCTTAACTCCTCTGATTTTCTACAGATGTTTGAGTCTAAGCATTTCATTCCTCCTCCCCTTCCAGCAGTGTTCTTTTATTCAAGAAAAATGTCCTTAGCAGCTTATACTTTGCATCACATGTTCTCAGCACCATAGTCTCTCTCCACTGAGATGCTGCTCATTGGTCACTCCCCTTTTGAAAAGTGATTGGCAGGACTGAACGCAGTTCTTCAAGGGTGGATGGCCAGCCCAGAGAAGGGCTGGACCATGTCATTTGTCCCAAATGCCAGCCTTCTCTCTGTGCAGCTGGGGTTGTGTGGCCTTGCTCTCTCCCTGCTGAAACCTCTCTGCCTTGCTCCCACCTGCTGCTGAGGTTGGACCTCTGAGGTTTTTGGTTTTTTTCTCAGAATTTTGAATGCAAGCAGGGTGTGTGTGCGCGTGTGTGTGTATGTGTGTGTGTGTGTGTGTGTGTATGTGTGTGTGTACATGAACACAATTTTATTTGCTATATTTTTTCGTATTTCTCTCTTCTCCCTTCCTTTGCCGTCTTTCAATGTTTACTCCCCACTTTCCTTCCCTTCCTGTCTCCTTTTCTTCCTTCCAAGTGTTTTGCAAGTGCAATGGTATTAAGACTTCTTTTTCTTCTTGGAGTGACCTCTCCAGTGCTGAGCAGGAGTCCTGTGTGTGTGTGTGTGTGTGTGTGTGTGTGTGTGTGTGTGGAGGGGTGGCTTTGTGATGGGTTATACCCAAATTTAAAAAGATTCCTGTCCAGTTTGAGAACATCCTGAGGTGTGGCACCTGGATCCCTCCAGGACAGGCATGTCCCCCATGAGGCAGTGTCCACTGTCCTAGGATGGGCTGCAGTCACAGAGCTCCAGGGCCCCTCTCTGCCCTTCCTGTAGAGACAAGACTGGTCCTCACTGTCACATCACCCTTGCTGGCATCTTTCCAGATGTTGCTGTGTTTTCCACCCTGCATATCTCCACCTCTCCCGTAGTGTGACCCTTGGGGGAAATGTTGCTTCTCTCTGCTAATTTTAAAAACCTGTTTAATTGAGCTTTCCCCATATTTACTTGGCCATGGGGTCCTTTTTTACTTGCTAACCCTCTGCAGAACAGTGGGGCAATGACTGACACGAGTGTTGGGTGCCACTGAAGGGAACAGAGACCAGTTCCCTTCTCTCCTGTACTAGATTGCTGATTTCAGGGGCTTCCTTAGCCATTGCAGAGGTGTCTCATCCCCGTGGCCTCCTCTGGCTCCATCCATGCCTGTGGTGGACGTTTTCGTGCCACCCTCTGATACCAGCATCCTGCATCATGGGTGGGCCTCGCTCTTTCCACAATCGACTCCAAGGCCTTCTCTAAATCTTAGGGAGACCACTAGGCAAGTGCCGCTCAGGACTATGGGGGCGTTAATACCCCCAGAGGTGACCCTCCTGCAGCAGGGGACAAGAGTGAAAGGACAGATACCCCAGCCTCCCAATTTTCAGACAGGTGATCTTGTGGGGTGTTCTGCCTACAGCTCGAAAGACTCAACAGTGACCGTCGTAACAACCTCTTACATTGTGTTTTTCTCCTCTCTCTCCTCCTGCAATCACTCTGCATCCTGCGATTATCTCTTTGTAAATTACCTGCACTCAAGTTCCTGTTTCTGGTGATGCTTTTAAGGGAAAGCCCTAGGAAAACAGTGTCTGAGGTTCAAGCTTCACCTCCACAGCCTGAGCATCTTCAGGTTCCCTCCCGGCCTGAGAGTGAATCCCAATTACTACCCAGGGAGCCTGAGAAATCGCTGCTCTGCGGTTTAGAGCCCGCACTGGAGTTTGACAGGCCTGTGTGCAACTCAACTACTCTGGCTGTGTGGCCGTGGGAAGGCACTCATGCTCAGAGCTTCTGCTTCCTCACCAGTTACAGGGGAATAACCCCACTTACCACATGTGGTAGGTGTCAAAATTCAACACCACAGTGCTTAGATCGCCCCACTGCGTGGCCCGTGTCCACCTGCCAGCGGACAGCACCTGCGACGATGCCATTGCCTCTGCTCGACCTCTCTCCCCTCTTCCCTGCCACTCTCTCTGTCCTCTCCCCCAGACATCTTTGTGCTGATCGCCTCTGTGCCCGTGGTTGCCGTGGGAAACCAGGGCAATGTCCTGGCCACCTCCCTGCGGAGCCTGCGCTTCCTGCAGATCCTGCGCATGCTGCGGATGGACCGGAGGGGCGGCACCTGGAAGCTCCTGGGCTCCGCCATCTGTGCTCACAGCAAGGTAAGTGCCACGGAGAAGCTACAAGAGCACGCAGACCTCTCATCCTCCTGTGCCCTTCCGTGGCAGCCCAGAGGTGGTCGTCCTGCCACCACCGATGATGGCGACAAGGAGGAGGAGGAAGAGGAAGAGGAGGAAGGGCATGAACAGGTGTAGTGCAGAGAGCAGGATTGGGTAGACCTGAATGCAGGTGTCTCAGCTCCACCGAAAGAAAATTACTCTGGTCAAATCACTCACCCCTTTTTGGCCCTCAGTTTTCTTACTTTTATAACAGGAACAGCAATGCCTGTACCTCCAGATTGTTGGGAGCATGAAATGAGCCAACACAAGGCAACATGCAGTGGGAGGGAAAGGTTCTGGAGTCAGACACACTGGTTCGAATCCAAACTCCACCTGTGTGACTTTGGGGACTTTTTGTAACCTATCCAAGTCTTGGTTTCTGCATTTATAAAGTTGAAATGATAACATACTTACCTCATAGGGTGGGTGTGAGGATGAAATGAACTGATATATGGAGACACTTGGAAAGTACCCCAATCACAGGAATTGTTCGGTTGCTGTTGTTACCATGGAAAGCCTGAAGCACAGTGCCTAGGACTTAGCACTTGACATCGACTAGCTCACCTCCTGGGTCAGACACTGTGGTTGCCCCATTACACTGATGAGGAGGCAGACACAGAAAGAGAAAGCAACTTGCCCGAGGTCATGCAGCAGGACACAAACTCAGGCAGTCCAGTTCCAGCGTGTGTGTCCAGTGGTTTGCTGCTGGCCATGGTGGTGCTCACCTCTCCGAGCGAGATCAGAAGGTAGGAAGGGCGGGACTCGGTCCAGTCCCCTTCCGGAGTCCCACGTGGTTGAGTAGGCGTGGAACCCAAGCAGCCAGAATCCCGCTACCTGCAGTCATGGTCTGCCTTGTGTTTCCTTCCTATTCTTAACCCAACCTTTGGCACCGCTTTGTGTTAGCCAACCTGCTATAGCTGGATCCCGAAAGGATAAAGGAAAACCTCTGTGTCTCAGCTCAAGCAGCAAAAACCCCTGGGGGAGAGATCAGAGGAAGGGACTCCTAGGATGGTGTTCTCCAGGGGTCTAAAGTCAAGGCTGTCTTCCTCCCTGAGAGAGTAGCTTCTCATGCCAGCTGTGGTGGCCCCTGGTGCCCTGCCCAGACCCCCTTCCCTGGGAGCCCTGTGAGCACAACCTCAGAGATTGCATGCAGACACAGCACGTGCGCTCGGATCCTTGTCTCAGGCTCTGCTTGTGTGCAACCAGACATGAGGCGGCAAGCCGGGGCAGCTTACCGTTAGGGAGCTTAGAGTTCTCCTTGTGAGCATTAACGTGGCCGTGCCACCACCTCTAACCGGACGGCCCCAGAATGCACCCACACAATTCCTGGTTCTCGTGTCTCGGATGCACACCCGGGTACGCTGGGGTGCTGTCCTGTGAGATGGCATCTCGCGGCAGAGCGAATGCGAGCTTAGGAGTGAGACAGCAACTTGGATCAGAATTCAGCTCGGCCACCTTCCAGCTGGGAGACCTGTCACACCATTTTTATCAGCTTCCTCAATGGTAAAACGTGAATCCCTCTGGTGCTCACTTGAGAAAAGGTGCTTCGAAGTGCCTGGTGAGTAGTAGGTGCTCATTAGGAGCAGCGTTTATTATTCTGAATATGTGTTCCCTCACAAACCATACAAATAAATATGTAAATAAAATAAAGGCATAAAATACCTGGGAATCTTTTTCCTTAGAAGGCAGTTTCTTGCCATAAATGTTTTATTCCCTGTCTGTGTTACCTCTGGCCACAGAATTGGTGAGGTCAGAGCTTTCTTCACAGAGTTCTTTCTTCCGCCTGCCCCTCTATTTCGTCTTGTATCAGAGCAGACATTCACAGTACCCTCCCAGGTTCGGCCACAGCCTCGTAGCCACGGAGCTGAGTGGATTCACAGCTTTTGTGCAGTCTGTGCTAAAAATTGCTGATTTAAGTCCTTGTCGTGTGTTCCTTCAGATTCTAATAGATCCCTGGTGTCTGCTGACTATTTGCCATGTAATTTCCAGCTCCGGTTGGATGTTTGTGATGTAATTCCTGGGGACAGATGGGTGCACACTGCAGCCAGCTCCCACCGAGGCAGGGACTCCTCCCCAGGGGAGCAGAGCTCTCTGCTCACAGACTTGGGCTTAGGAGCTCTTGCTAAGCTCCAAAGTATATGCTGTGAGTCCTCACCAAGGCCTGTGCTGCCAGAACCAGGAAGACACTCTTCCCCCGAGGGTGTCACCAATGGCACTGGTGAACGAACATTTATAAATTCATTTCTTCCTTCATTTCTTCATTTTACTCTGGGCCAGATTCTATGCTTGACTCCTCTGGGCACACAGAGATAAAAAGTGGGAGGCTCTGTTATACAAACTTAAACTTTCCAAGTTAATGCTTTTACTAGTTAGGATAGGCCAGTCTCTGTTCCCGGAACAAATAAGCCCTGGAGCTTCTACCACCGGGCATGAAAGCACCCACATCTTCTTGCTCATGTGCTGTGAGCCTCATCTGTCTTTAATACATGGCCCTGAGTCACCCAGGCAGGGAAGAGGGGCACGGTGTATCCTGCCTAATGGATTTAGGGCCAGGAAGGGATTCACTCCGTCACTTCCCCACGTCGGCCGGACCCCAGTCCCTTTGCCCCAATCTGACACAGAGGAGCCTCGGCAGGTGGCGGAGCTGGTGGACACTGGGGAACGGTCACAGGTTCTGCCACAGAGCTACTGGCAAAAATTATGTAAAGTCAGAATCATCCTGCATAGCCTTTTAAATGACTGCAAAATACAGAATGGGGACCCATTTTCACTCCTTATTGGCGACTGTCCTACTATCTCTTAATAATCCAAAACAGTTTTTCTGTGCTCACATAAACAGACAACTGTTTCTTTGGGTAAGCACAGATGAAACTTCTGACATCATTTGGGGGCCAGAGGCTATGAAAAAATCATAAAAACACTAGAACCACACTCCACAGGCAAGAGGCTCGTGCTCCGGCAACCACTGGGGAATGACTATCCAGTGTACATTTTCCCCTTGCAAACTCCCCGCAGAGCGATCTCGCCAAGGGAAGTGGATGCTGGATTGCCTGCGCCATCTAAGCTGACCTCGCTGTCACAGAGCAAACTCACAGGAATGCAGTGTGCATGTGACGCTGTGGGAAGGTCAGATCCATGAGCAAATGAGAATAATAAAGTGTTGGAGATATGAAGATGTCTATTTGGAAAACAGGGAAGGAATAAAACAACTACAGCTGAACTCTTTCTTTAACTGAGGGAGCAAACATCCAGAACAATTTCATAATGAAGGTGACGTGGGTCTGAAAATAACCTGATGCTCTTTGGTTGGTCCCATCAGTAGAGGGCAGTTCAGCCCGCAGGACCCACGTCACGGAGGGAGGCTGTGGGTGAGGTTCTGTTGACCCAGAAGGTGGCCGACTGGCTGCAGATGGTCAGATGTAGGAAGGATGTCAATTTGCACAACTTGGTTCTCTGTGAGGACTCAGCAGGAGTCACAGGCTGAATCTCCAGATTGTGTTTGCCAATCACCCAGACTTTTATTCGACCCAACCTATCACATCCAACTTTGGAATTGGAGTAGAGTGAGAGAAATAGAGAAGGCTGGAGCTGGAAAGAGCATCAGGGATTGTCTCAGTCAGGATTTTCAGAACTTCAGTGATATGTGGATCTTTGCTGTCTCTGCATCGTCCTTGCTAATTACTTATCATTTTTCATTCAGTCGCTTTACTCTTGTTTACTGAGTCATATGTTCTAGTCTATCATGTGATAATACCAAATTGGGGGTTAATGTGTTACTTATTCTTATTTTTCATGTGTTATAAATCAATATTTCACATAAAAACAGCTTATGTCTGCACTCCACCAGTGGTACACAACACTGCCGGGAACTCTGTGGTCTAGTCCCTTCATTTCAAAAATGAGAATTCTAAGCTGAGGGAGGAGGAGGCTAATTTGCCCAGGGCCACACAGCGAACTGGGGGCAGGGCTTGGTCCCTGCCCACTACACCACGCTGGCTTGCCCTTGCTGTTGGTTTCCTGGGAGCACAGAGCTTTCCCCTTGCTCTGCGCAGTCCTACGTAGAATCGGGTCTCTCGAGTCCTGAGCCCTGTCTCGGGCAACAGCCACTTCCTCCTGCCTTCTCACTTTCCTGCAAAGCCTCCTGAGCTATGATATCACTCTAGGCCAGAAATCTTTCTCTCCTCCTACAGTCATACACTTGTTCTGTTCATTACTGTTGTAACTAATGACCGTATTTACTGATACCATTTAACATTGATAGGAGGTGATGATCAGAGATGGTGAGTAACTTGCCCACAATCACAGAGCTGATGATATACCTGGACTCCAGCTCCAGGGTGTGTGGCTCCAGCATCCACCCAATGACTTTCCAACGACCACTTCCCTTGTCTGCTGCTCACTCTGGCAGGAACTCATCACTGCCTGGTACATCGGTTTCCTGACGCTCATCCTGTCTTCATTTCTTGTCTACCTGGTTGAGAAAGATGTGCCAGAGGTGGATGCACAAGGAGAGGAGATGAAAGAGGAGTTTGAGACCTATGCAGATGCCCTTTGGTGGGGCTTGGTGAGTCACTACTTTGAAGGCCAGCCCTATGGGGATTCAGTGTTAGAGGCAGAGAGAGAAAAAGGGTATGGCGTAGACATGCTCAGTAGGGCAAGCTGCTTTCTGCAGTCAGAGGTAGAGCCCTTCCATCTCTGAACCTGATGATAGGAGACTCCCTCCCACTAGGGCATGCACTTGGAATGGACTTTTCCGTAGTATTTATAAGAAGTCAGAGCTTAGAATTATATGGTTGCATTTAGGGATCTTACCTTATTAGTCATAGGCTGTTACTAGCCACGCCACACATGTGCAAACAAACTCAGTGGCAGATATACATGTGTGTATGCAGACCTGTGTGTGCTCGTCCCCACACCTGCAAGAATGCGTAGCACTTACTGAGGCTTGCTTTGCTCTAGAGCAGCACTCTGAGCACTTTACGTTTATTAACCCACTTTAAATGCAAACAGCCTCTATTATTAGCCTCTTTTGAAAAATGAGGAAACTGAGGCATGAAGAGGTTAAGTGACTAATTAAAGGTCTCTTGGCCAGTAAGAGGTTGGCCTGAGATTTGATTTCAGTCAGGCTCCCGAGACCACACTGTTAACTGCTCTAATATTCTGCCTTCAACATGTGTATACATGTGCATAAGCACGTGTGTACTGACAACATAAACATGTAAACATGCACAGAAATGTGCTACACAGACCAGAACAGATGCGTGCACAAACATTAGACGTGCACACATATACACACAATACATACGAATACACTCACAGTACACATATTCATCAACATGACTATTCATAAAATCACACATTTGCAAATGTATGTACACATTAATGCCCGTATATATGTTTGCAATTATTGAAATATTTATTGACTGATTGCCTGATAGGTGGGAAATCCTGAACTTATAAACAAGTCTCAAGGTTCCCATATAAGCTGCTTGATACCGCGTGTCTTATTTCCCATGGAACTCTTGTTATCAACCTCTGTCCAAGCTGAAATGGAGATTTGTAGGCAGAGCTCAGTCGACGCGGCACTGTTTTCCTCTCCATAGGGGGCCCCATGTCTGAACTCTTCTCTTTTCAGATCACACTGGCCACCATTGGCTATGGAGACAAGACACCCAAAACTTGGGAAGGCCGTCTGATTGCTGCCACCTTTTCCTTAATTGGTGTCTCCTTTTTTGCCCTTCCAGCGGTAAGTACCTTCCGTATGTGACACCCCCAGCATGACATGCAGGGCCCCTCACCAGCTGACTCCAGCTTAACTTTCCAACCTCATCTTCTCTCCTCTCACGCCCTAAATCCCAAGCCCTGTCTACTCACTAGCTGTTTCCTTAAGCATGGTGGCCCTGCCTCTCCGCCACGGCCTGTGCTGCTTTCCTTTGTCAGGAGTAACCCCTCCAGCATCAGCTCCTCTTCCAAGGCCCAGTTTCAATGCTGCCTTCTTTACCTTGAGTTAGTTGTTCCCTCCTCTGGGTATAACTCTGCCAAGGCATTTCTGGCCTGTGCTGGGATTACACATTCCCATATCTGCCTCCCCTGAGGACTGTGAGCTCCTTGGGGGCTGGGATTCTTTTTCATTCATGCATCCCCAGCGCCTTGCACAGGGCAGGTCTTTCGTAGGTGTGAGCTTCCTTCCCTTGTCCTGTCATTTACGTAAAAAATACATTTCCCTCAAGCATGTCTTGGCATATGATAGAATACCTTCCCCAAAGCCCAGTGTCCAGAAATATGATGATAACAATGAAAATAGGTTGCATTTATAGAACTTATTTTGTGCCCAGATCATGCGAAGTGCTTTACCTGCGTTATCTAATTTAATCTTCATGATGACATTATGAATGGAAGATGTATTTTTACCTCCATTTTTCAGATGAGAAAACCAAACCTTAGGCAGGTCAGTACATTTCCCACAGTCACAAGGCTATTGGGTTGTAGAATCAGGAACCCCAAGTCCACTGGTCCTAAAGCCCTGCTCTTAGTCATGAAACTTGAAATATTAATAATATTTATTTCTTAAATAACAGCCCCTCTGCCACCCCCTTCATCTTCCATTCTTTTGTTGGTGAGATTTTTTCTCTGTTGGAAGTGCCCCTTGTCTTTTTTTTTTTTTTTTTCAAGCTATTTGACGTTGGGCATATCACCTTCCTGAACCTTAGTTTTCTCAACAGTGAAACAGGCGAGGGGCATGGGGGTGCTGCACCGTCTCCAAGTTCTCGTTCGACTTGGAAAGTGCGTGCTTCTATCCACTGAATCCACACGCAAGTCTGACCTGAAAATCAAAACAGATAGCAGTTCCGGGAAATGCTGGCTATAGTAAAAGTCTTGAGTGACAGTTCAAGCAGCTAAAATATTTTGAGAATTTAATTAACATTTACTGGACATCTATTCTGTGCCATACACCTGACTAGGCAGTTCCTATATGTTATCTCACCTTTTCCTTAACAAAATTCGGAGGTAAGTGCTATCATCCTACCTCTCCGTGGAAGAAACTGAGATTGCAGTACAGCTAACAGGCTTGCCCAGGGTCCCAGCTTGGAAGTGGCAGGGTCGGCCTTGGAACCCAGGCCTTCCTGACTTCAAGGCTTGTCCCACTTAACCAAGCTCCCTACTCTTTCCAAGAGAAGGCAGGGGTCTTTCCCTCTACCCCTTTCTGTGCAATGCTGTCACTGCAGGGCCTTGGAATGCCATTGAGCCCTACAACACCTGCTACCCCGGCAGCAGGGCTGAGCATTGGGAGAGTCCAGGTGGGGGCTGACTGCCTGCCTGCATCTCCTTCCAGGGCATCCTGGGGTCAGGGCTGGCACTTAAGGTGCAGGAGCAACACCGTCAGAAGCACTTTGAGAAAAGGAGGAAGCCGGCTGCTGAGCTCATTCAGGTCTGTCTGCCTGGGAATGAACTGGAATGGGACTAAGATCTGCATCGTGCATGTGTGAGAGTGCGTGCGTGTGTGTGTGTGTGTGCATGTGCAGAGCACAGGAGCAAGCCTGCTTGCACATGCTTGCTTGTGGATGGCTAGGGACTTTCCATGGGTACTATGTGACCTGTTTCTCTGTGCATTGAAGGCGATAGTCCTATCACTCTCTCATTCAAGTTCTAAGCCAAGAAAGAAATAGACACAAGACTCAGGGATCAACCTATCAGCTTTGTTACTGCTAATGTTGGAGAAGAGAATTTGGCTTGGACCTGGGGCTATACTAGGCTTCCTTTTCCTTCTACTTCCCACCCCAGGCTTGACCTAGGGACCTACAGGGAAGGCTCAGCCTAAAGTCCAGGTGCTTAGGCACTCAGCTACAAGGAGAGCTGGCTCCGTCACGTCTGCCAACGATAGACAGCCCTAAGCCAAGGGAGAAAGAGACACCTTACGTGTGAGAAACACTGAGCCATGTCACTGTTTGTCCTGCCCAGTAGACACCGTGAACCAGTGGATGCTGGACACCTGCCAGCTCCCATCCTCATCCCTCACCCTGCGTGGGCTGCGGGGCTGGGGACAGTAGTAAGAGCTGGTGAGAAAAGCATAAGTGTTCTCTCTTCTATGTCAGAGGGAGCTCCTGCTTCATGATTTTGTGGGCTGTTGGGAACATGGAGGCCCAGTGAGTAGGACAGTAGAGTGTCCTAACTACAGCCACCTGAGTGCTCGCCCACTCGTGAGCTCGAGTCCGGTTGTAGGGAGTGTCTCTGTGGGTCTGTGTGTTTGACACAGGATGCTACATGATGTCATCCTACATGTTGTAGTTTCTAGGCCAGTCCCAATCTCCAAATCTTCCCCCAGTATCCACCCAAACCCCAAACCATCAGAGCATCCCAGAGATTCTAGGATATTAGTATCAAAACCTCATCACTTAGGCTCTCTCTTGCACCCAGAAGTGGTACAAAAGACTGTTTTCCTATCTGACTACAAAGTCCCAAGGAGCTTTCTGGAAAGAGTAGTCCCTGTTTCTTTCAGAGATTTTATACCCACTCCACTCCAATTCATCTCTCCGTGTCCCCTCCCACCGCACCACCGATTATACCTCCAAGATGGAAGTTTTCTTCCCAAAGACACTACAAAAAGCCAAGAATCTTGGCTTCTCTGAATGTTGGCTCAATGCACAAATTCTTAGGAGTCAAGGGCTTAGAAATTGTTTTAATGTTGTGGGCTTCTGTGTGAAAGTTTCAGGTGATCCAGGTCGTTTCTGCCCTTCTTTTCTCTGCAGGCTGCCTGGAGGTATTATGCCACCAACCCCAACAGGATGGACCTGGTGGCGACTTGGAGGTTTTATGAATCTGTCGTCTCTTTTCCATTCTTCAGGCAAGTGGAGACTCATCTCAATGCTCAGGGCATGACTGACCATCCTTCCTGTGGGCTGCGTTTGTCTTTGTGTCTGTGGCCTCACAGTTTCCCGGAGGACACCCTTCAGGGCAGTGGTTCCCAAACACGGAGTACACATTAGAATTACCTGGGGGAGCTCAAAAAATCCCAGTGCCCAGGCCACATGTCAGGTTGGTGGAATTGGAATTTCCAGGGCGGGGGCCTGGGCATCAGTATTTTTTGAAGCTCCCCAGATGATTCCAGCATGTGGCCAGGGGTCAGCAGCTAGCCAGCATGGAGTGGCTGACAAGGAAAGGTCCCATCAACATGTGAGCAGGATTGGTGGGCTGAGGAAGCAGGGAGCCCCCACATGGGCCACCCTGGCAACCCTGGGTGCTGTTCCCCCCTGGCACAGCCTGCACCCACAGACCACTCTGTATTTCAGGAAAGGGAAGGTGGCAGAGGACAGCAGGAGTGGTCCCAAGGCTGTCCAGAGATGCTTTTTTGTGTTCCCCGAGGTGGGAGACGGAATTCAAGGCCTCAGAGGAAAACAAGAACCTCTTTCATGGCCAAGAAGTAGGGAAAGGGGGAGGGAAATGAATATATATTGGATGTTCAATATGTTCCAGGGATCCAAGCTCATATTTCATTTAATCCTCACAGGTACCCTATGAGATAAGTCAGAGGTTCTCAAATGTTAAGGTGTGTTAGATTCAATGGGGTAATTGTGAAAATGCAGATCCGGCACCCCCTTCAGCAATCCTGATGGAGGTGTGGTGGTAAAAGCATCTTGAACAGGAGCCTGGGGTGAGTGTGGTGCACTGGCCCACGGTCCACGCTGGCAGACAGGCGGAATGGTGTGTACCCCCGCTGAGCCAGGCTCAGAAACTTTGGACATTTTGACTGACGTCAACCACATCTAGAGGCCTCCAAAGCCCAAGATTTTTTCACTACGTGGGCTTTTAAATAACCTGCTCCTTTCCAGATTTTAGATACGTTGGTCTTGAGCTCAGATTGTTAAGGTTATGGGTGGGATGTTAGATTCCTAGAGCTATTGACTTGGAAGAAAAAGCAGGCAGACAGTCAGCCTCATACGGGGCTGGGACCTACTACAAAGCGGGTTTCTGTCATATGTGTGCAGGTTCAGTGGACCATAGTATAGCCCAGTACTAGGTGGGAGGCTTATCCATGGCCCCACACACTCATTATGGGACCTGAGACCAGTCTCTGAACTCTGCTTTAATGTATCTTTCTACCCCCATCACCAGATTGTGGTAAAGATTTAAGGAAATACAGGAGATTTGGGTTCTACTGACACATTTTCCTGCACAAAACCTTCCATTGGGTGACCACAACAAAGAGAAGAATGCCCAAAGCCTGACCATGACCTTCAGGGCTCTGCCCACGTTCCTCACTCACCTCCCATCATGCTTTTACTCCTCCAGAGGTTCCAGTCATGGTGCCACTTCCTATTAATATTCGAGGCATCGAGTCCACCAATGGTTTTGAGCCCCTTGTATGTGCTGAGCACCCAGGACAGACCATGGAAGGTCATGCATGACTTGCAAAGGAATCTGACTTTGATCCTGAAGGCAAGAGAAACCATGTGAGCCAGAGAATGACATGATCACACTGTGCTCCAGGAAGATGACAGGAGGGAGTGCGGAGGGTGGATTGGATGGGCTCGAAGAGTCAGGACAGGAGTCAGCTAGCAAATGATCGTGGGGTTTGGGGTAAGAGGAAATGAGAGACTGACCAAAGCAAAGTTAGTAAGAAGGGAGAGCAGAGGGAGGACCTGAGAGAGAACAGGCAAATGGACTGAGACTGTGGAAGGGTTAGAGAATAAGAGGGAAAAACACCTTCAATAAATGAGTGATAAGCTTTGGGCGTATTCACTGTGTCTTCTTACTTGTAATTAGACTCACATGCTCTGAAGATGACCTATATGTTTCCTTTTGATTCTAGAATTCTATTATTGTTGTAATTGTTGAGGTTTTTGGCTAACATACAGTAGAGTGTCTTAGAATGGGCAGATGCCCTCCTCTTGAGAGAACAGAGTGACCTTGAACTCAAAAACAAGAACACATTGGACCCCGAACCGAGCCGTGTGCTATGCATCTCAAGGTCTTGGCAATGGACCCACTCTTCTGGGTTGATTTATTATAAAAGGCATTGTCCTGGCTGTCAGGGACTGGGAGGAATACATTGTGCTGCAGACAGCGGCTGTGGTGTGGGAATGGTTTTTAAATGAAGAGAGAACATTTCATTCTTTCTTTCTTTTTTTCAAGGACAAAAGTATAAAGTCACTGGAGAAATTAACTTAGCAACCATTCTGAAGCAGGCAGCCCCTCAGGAAAAGAAAATCCCTGAATTCAACCCACTCTATATGTTAATGGCAGAGAAGTAGCTGACAACGTGCTGGTGTGTCTCGCCTGCCTTCTAAAGAGTTTTTTTTTTTTTTTTTTTGCTTTTTTTATGTTTTTTTAAAATAACAACTTTATTGAGATATGTTTCACAACCCATAAGATGGTTTCACATATCATAAAAAGTACCCTTATAAGGTGGATAATTCAGTGGTTTTGAGTATATTCACAAAATAGGCCACTGACCACCACTAGCTTATTCCAGAACAATTTCATTACCCCAGGAAGAAACCCTGTACCCATTAGCAGTTACTCCTGGTTCCTTCTTTCCTCCAGCTCCTGCAACCACCAATCTGCCCTGTCTCTAGTCTGCCTATTCTGTAACATATAATACGATAACAAAATCCTATAAGGTGTTGCCTTTCATGTATGGTCTCTTTCACTTTGCATAATGTTTTCAAGTTTCATCCCTGTTGTAGTAGGTACCAGAACTCTTTATTCTTTTTTACAACCAAATAATATCCCGTTATATATATATACACCCCATTTTTAAATCCATTCATCAGTTGGTGGACATTTGGGTTGTTTCCACTTTTTGGCTACTGTGAATGGCGCTGCTATGAACATTCGGGTACATGTTATTTTGTGGATGTATGTTTTCAACTGTCTTGGGTATATGCCTAGGAGTAGAATTGGCAGGTCTATGTTTAACTCTTTGAGGAATGGCCAGACTGTTTCCATAGTGGGTGCATTGTTTTACATTCCTGCCAAAGGTTTCGGAGGATGCAGTTGTGTAGCCCATTTGCTCCAATCAGGCCATGTCAGAATTTCCAGCTCAGTGTAGTCCTTTGCTAATTTGCACATGTCTGTGTGTTTGGGGCTATCACTGATGGATGATGGTGTTCTGTTTTTGTTTTTCTTTTATTACCACTTACTATTATAAAATAATTGTTCTTGAGTTGCAAAGAACCTCAGGGATTTTTAAGTCCAAAATCAATTTTATATGAGAAGAAACTGGGACCCCACCTCCAGAAGTTCAGGAACTTGCTCAAGGCCACCCATCAAGTTGGGCATATTGGAGACCAAATCCAGGTCTTCTGACCTGCTGGTGGTGGACACTGCATAGACTTCATATAAGTAGGTAGTAGGGGTCTGAGAAGGTATGGAAAGATGCTGGGGCTGGGGGTATGGTAGATAAAACATTCTTGTATGCAAGCGGGGATGAGAGCAGATGTTTAAAACCAGACATTGCTTTCCATCCACAGAAAAGCACATACACTGTTAGGTTCCCTAGAAGTGATGGTGGAATTACACCTGACCTCACATATTCTGTAGCTGCACTGTCCAATATGGTAGCTGCTGGCCACAGGTGGCTATTGAACATTGGACTGTTACAAATGCAACTGAAGAACTAAGATTTTAATTTAAATAGCCATATGTGAC
>RJWJ010015637.1:0-35843 GCA_004363605.1 Indri indri
GGTGGAGTGGGAGCTACTCTGGGCTAAGCCACCCCAAATCACCACAGTTCTTCTCTTCCTTTGGCATTAGACCTACATGATCCTTTAGTGTTCCTGTTACACCAATGAGTTTAGAAATACCAGTTCACTTATCACACACATTTGTTTGCTTATTACGTATGTTCTTCAACTCCTTTACCCCCTAGAACAACCCCATGGGGCACTGTTATCAGGCTTATTTTACACATGAGGAAACTAAGGCTCCAAAGAGTTATAAATACGGTGCCCAAGGTCATGCAAGCAGTAGCAGAATTGTGATTCGGACCCAAGTTGTGTGGCTTCAGATTAGCATAACCACTGTGCTAATGCTGCCTCCAAATTGGCTATTGCAGCAGATGCAAGGGTCAGGAAAGAATTATACTCTGATGAGCCCTCGCGAGGCATAGCTGAAAACTCATGTCAGGAAAAGATACTGCTACCTCAGTGGTTATTAGACCACGTGCACTCCCTGACTTCAGTTACAGTGTGAATTCTATAGTTCCTGGCAAAGGTGAGCCAGGTGATTAAAAAAAAAAAAAGGGAGAAGAGTGCCTTCAGGTGTAAGATGTGGTATGTTCATGCAGAGATAAGCTCTGTTTATGCTTCACTCTGGAAAGCAGTGGCTCTCAATTTGGTTTGCATTCCACGATGGAATACTATACAGCCCTGAGAATGAATGGTTTGTATTTACACAGCAGCATGTGTGAATCCACCATAGGGGACAGTGCCTGGAAGTAGGCACAAGGTTGCTTCTAGGGTGCTGCCTACACAAGTGTGAGTTCAGTTTATAAAAATCCACAGTGAGCTGTTTAATGTACAGTTTTCTATGTATATTGTAGGCTATGTATTCGTTGTGCTGGATTCAATGTGCAGCATACTGTTTTTCATTAAAGAGTATTTTAATGGTGTGAATTAGAGTCACATGAGGTATTTGTGGAAAACGCAAACTCCTGAACTCATGCCTCGAGATTCCTGTTCCAGCTAGGGCCCAGGGGTTTGCAACTTTAACAAATACCTCAGGTAATTTTGCCGCAGGTCATCCAAAAATATAAGAAACATGCTACCGACCTAGTCTGTTGATGATGTGCTTAACTCTGGGCATCAACAGGACTACATAAGCAGAACAAAAGAATAATTCGAGAATGACTATATTCTCACAATCAGATTGTAGGAAAACAACCTGTTGCGTGGCAAGAGTAATGCCATCTTGAAAACCACCTCAATGACCAATGTTTGACTCTTGGATACCAAGGTTCCCACAGCAAGGTCAAGAAACAATGCCTGTAGCATAGATAACCCCTTGTAAAGATGCTTATCTAACTTTCCCAGTGGTCACCAGACAAGGTAGTCTTAAGACATGACCAGCTGCACAAGTCTTGACCCTAAAAAAGCTAGCTATATAAAGGATACTTTCTGGATGGTAGGTGCTGGGATCCACCCTCATGCAGCTGCCTGAGACATGGCTTCTGTTCATAAGTCCCTATTAAATGTTTCTTTCTGAGAAACTGGATTTGTCAGCCTCTTTAGCCTTTCAGCTCCCTTGGCTTTTGGAGGTAGGTTTGCATATACCTACTCACCATGGAATACGGATATGCCTTACTTGTATCATTCATGATTTTTCTTTTCTTCTCTTCTCTTCTCTTCTCTTCTCTTCTTTTTTTTTTTGAGACAGTCTCACTCTCTTGCCTGGGTTAGAGTGCTGTGGCATCAGCCTAGCTCACAGCAACCTCAAACTCTTGGGCTCAAGCAATCATCCTGCCTCAGCCTCCTGGGTAGCTGGGACCACAGGCATGCATCACTGTGCCCTGCTAATTTTGTCTATTTTTAGTTGTTTCGCTAATTTGTTTCTATTTATAGTAGAGATGGGGGTCTTGCTCTTGGTCAGGCTGGTCTCAAACTCCTGAGCTCAAGCAGTCTTCCCGCCTCAGCCTCATGATTTTTTAAAATGCACAAAAATGCAGAAACACTATATAAAATGCCTGCAACAAACTCTCTCTGGGCCAGGCGCAGTGGCTCACGCCTGTAATCCTAGCACTCTGGGAGGCCGAGGTGGGAGGATCGCTTGAGGTCAGAGTTCAAGATCAGCCTGAGAAAGAGCGATACCCCGTCTCTACTAAAAATAGAAAGAAATTGGCCAAACAACTAAAAATAGAAAAAATTAGCTGGGCATGGTGGCACATGCCTGTGGTCCCAGCTACCTGGGAGGCTGAGGCAGGAGGATCGCTTGAGCCCAGGAGTTTGAGGTTGCAGTGAGCGAGGCTGACGCCACGGCACTCTAGCCCAGGCAAGAGAGGAGACTCTGTCTCAAAAAAAAAAAAAACAAAAAAAGCTCTCTCTGAATCCCTTTCATACCTATAATGAGAGATGTTTTAAAACCGTCTGTATTTTAATGCAAAGAGAATAAATGCTAGGCTCTACTCTACTAAAGTTTATCTCCATTAAATAGAAGTCATCCAGGCCAGGCACAGTGGCTCACACCTGTAATCCTAGTACTCTGGGAGGCCAAGGTGGGAGGATCACTTGAGGTCAGAGTTCAAGACCAGCCTGAGAAAGAGCGATACCCCGTCTCTACAAAAAATAGAAAAATTAGCCAGGTATAGTGGTGCACACCTATAGTCCCAGCTACTTGGGAGGCTAAGGCAGGAGGATCACTTGAGCCCAGGAGTTTGAGGTTGCTGTGAGGCATGATGACACCACTGCACTCTAATTGGGGCGACAGAGTGAGACCTTGTCTCAAAAAAAAAAAAAAAAAAGCCATCTATCTACGACTGTTTCTCTGTGTACATCCTCCACTCCTTCTTCTGGCCCCTCCACCCAGATGCGAGAGCTGTGGTTCACACTGCTTCCAGCTTGCTCACTGGGCCTTTGTCATACCATGTCCTGACCACCTACCTGTGTGTTAAATGGAGAAGGTGGTTTGAACGATACCTCATAGTTAGTCTTTAAGAGCTCATCTAATTCTGGGTGATGGCTGGGCATGTCTCAAAGTATTGTAATTCTGTTGCTGAGCCTTGCTGCCTTGTTGAGCAACGAGAAAACCTTGGCAAATCTTATTGCCACCCTCCCCTAAGAATCTACCTCAGCCCAGCCATTCAATTGATTAAGTCATGAAATGAAGTGAGTGACAGCTTGAATAAGGTCCCTGTCTACAAATTTCTTAATCTCAGTTGAGGAAAATAGAGGTACATTGTCAGAAAGGATAAAGACAGGCCACCCTGTACTGCAAATGATGGGTACAGAGTTATGATTATCCCAGCAGACTTGAGCTGAACCAGGGCTACATTGATTCATTGTGACAAGGTATCTAATCTAGTCAAAAAATGTCTCTGGAATGGCTCCTTATAATTATTTGGACTTTCCACCAAAGTTTCTGTGTCACAGCCTAAGGAAGAATAGGTACCTTTCAAAAGGCCTGACTTGTATCATATGTGTATGCACAAGAGATCAATTCTAGGCCTCTGGATGTGGCATCTGGCCCACTGCTTTCTTGAGACTAGTTTGCCAGTGGGCAATGTGCTCTGTGACCAAGCTGCCTCACGTTCTTTGTGAAATTGGCAGGGCACAAATTGTTAATTAAAAATATACAAACTAAGATCAAGATAAGATGTGTTTTAATGGGCGGGTAAACACAGATGGCTTATTAACAACTGCATTTCCTCATGCTCCCTCTGAAATGGGCATTTCTCCACCCACATTTCAAGATAGCAGCTGATTTGGGATGCAAGCTAATTATGCAGTTTGATGAAACCAGAGTTGGGCCTGGAGATGTTCTGACCTTAAAATGTTCATTGGTGGCCGGGCACAGTGGCTCACACCTGGAATCCTAGCACTCTGGGAGGATCGTGGGAGGATCGCTTGAGCTCAGGAGTTTAAGACCGGCCTGAGCAAGAGTGAGACCCGCGTCTCTACTAAAAATAGAAAAAAATTGGCCAGATGTCTGTGGCACAGGCCTGTAGTCCAGCTGCTGAAGAGGCTGAGGCAGGAGGATTGCTTGAGCCCAGGAGCTGGAGGCTGCAGTGAACTACAGTGGTGCCACTGCACTCTACCTAGGGAGACAGAGTGAGACCCTGTCTCAAAAAAAAAAAAAAAATGTTCAGTGGAGGTGCCACTTTTAGTCTTGGCTCTGCTCTGGTAGAGAGATCAGAACCTTAACATTCAGTGTTGCTCCTTTAGACATACTGAGCAAAAGCTGCAGTTATGGATACAAGATGGCATTATTAAAACTACAGTCTCCAGCTTAGGAAAGATTTATGATCAGCCAACTGTAAATGCACAGCCTGAGAAACAGTTGAGAAACTTACTGACTTCAAAAATAAATTCAGATTTCTTTGTCTTATGTGTGCACAGGCCTGCTTTACAGATAACATTGACTTTAAATTGTAAGCAGTTAGTGTCTCTAAGCTCTTACACAGAAGAAAAGAAACAGATGACATTCCAGAAAGCATCTTCTCATTCTTGAGTCTAACTAATACCACTATTGGAGAAGTGACTTGTTAACAGTAATTTATTATTGCTTTTGTGGGATGGGGAGAGGAATACCAGAGGTGAAGCTCTTGCTTTGTTTTGGGAGTTAGATGCCTCAAGTTCTTTGTCCTAAGAAGGGTGAATATCGATTGCATCTAAGGTGGTAACCTTGGAGTAAAACAAATAAACAACTCAGTTTGAAGCCCAGAATCTAGGAACCTATTTCCTCATCTGTAAAATGAGGATAATAATACCTGTCTTGCTTATAGTGTTTCTCTTGAGGATTAAATGATAAGATAAAGTGTGCGAAGATACTTTGGAAATTATGTAATATATCAGTCTTTCAAGCAGGTATGATTTCCCGAACTCTTTGAGTTCTTCCTCTGTTTCTATGATTATGACATCATTCAAATATGCTACCCCCTCTATAATTCTAATAGCCAAAATCTGAAGGAAACACTGGAAAAATCCACAAGCAATAGAAATTCCTACTAAAGCAGCTTACTTTGTAATACCCCTCAATGAATGATAATTGCTAATGGGACATTAACAATTATCATAGTTAACTGATGCTCTCAATGAGCGTCAGTTGCTTTGATAAGCTTGAGAAATCTGTTGATAATTTCTGAAGGCGGGGTGTTGTAATGGTGTGAGGGTTTGGGCGCTGGTTCTTGGGTTTCTTAAAGCAAATATTTATATTTGTATTGACTTTGCAACAGTAGGGACAGCAAATTTAACATGCTGCTTTGTTACAGAAATTAATTAGCACCAGTGCATGTTTTGATCTAGAATTATAGTATAAAAGTATGCTCATATTTTTCTTATCTATCTTAAAAATAAATAGAAACAGAAATATAAATCTCATATTTACCACTCCTTGGAAAGAGGCTGAGTGATTGCCGTGTAGGTTCTTAAGCTTGTTGACAACAAATATATGTTATGATTTTGTTAAAGGGTAAATTGAAAGGGTCCTCAAAAGTGAAAAACGTATGGTCCTGCATTGGTGCCCATTAAGTAAAGCAGAGTCCCTCAGTCCAGGTCCACAGGCTGGGTGACAGTCGCCCTTCCTTCTCATGCTCTCCATCCCAGCAGCCCCTGCCCCTGCGCACTCACCCCTTCCCTCCTCCCTCCTCTCTTCCCTTCCTCTCCTGTAATATCCTGCTCCTCTATTCTACCCAAAGACTGAAGGGGTGTGGTGACCAAATAGAGGCAGAAAGAATAATTCCAACCATTTACCTGCCCTTTCCCCACCCCCGTCCAAAACCCAATCTTGAGGAAGACATGCAGGTCATGATTAAAATCGGCCAACATCCAAACTTTACTGATTCCTTATTACGTTAATCACTCAGCCTTTGCTGGATTAATGACTGAGTGACCAGAAGTCTCAATGATCACATAAGTCATAGGATTTAGAAATATTTTTGTCATTTTTTCTGGTCGTAGTAAACATTTTTCCATGTCTGTCCCTTAGTTAACATTCACATTTGCATAAAGATGATTTTTCTTTCCAACTATACATGGAGATTTAATAAACCTAATGCACTTGACCAGGTTTAGGGTAGCGTAGCTAGTAATTTCTTACCTTTTCTAGCATAGCTGGTATAGTTCTGTGTTCTCCCCAGAAAGAGGCAGGCTGTGCCTTCCTCACCGTGCGGCCTCCATTCTCCGTCCCTGTGGCTTCACCTTCCAGGCGAACAACTCTGACCTCTTTTGATCCTGCGTCCTGCCCTTATAAGCTGCAGAAGACAGTGGATCAGGGCGTGATTTCTTATCTTTACTTTTTGTAAAACCTTTTTCTCCCTACCAGCTTTTTTTTTTTTTCAAGACTTCATTTTTTTAGAGCGATTTTAGGTTCACAGCTAAGTTTAGAGGAAGGTGCAGATGTACCACGTATACCACCTGCCCCCACACCTGCACAGCCTCCCCCGTTATTCACACGCTGCCCCCAGAGTGGTGTGTTCATCACAATTGATGAACCTACACGGACACATCATTATCACCCAAAATCCATACTTTACACTGGGACTGTGGTTCACTCTTGGTGTTATCCGTTCTAGGAATTTGGACAAATGTAAAATGACGTGTATCCAACATGACAGGATCATACAGAGTTGTTTTGCTGTCCTAAAAATCATTTCTGTGCAAGCTTTTCATTCCTCCCAGCTCCCTAACCCCCCAGCTACCACTGAACTTTTTGCTGTCTCTGTAATTTTGCCTTTTCCAGAATGTCATATGCTTGGAATCATAATAGTGTGTAGCCTTTTGAGATTAGCTTCTTTCACTTAGTAATACATATTTACGTTTTTCTCCATGTCTTTCATGGCTTGATAGCTCATTTCTTTTTAACACTAAATAATATTCCATTGTCTGGATGTACTACACTTTATCCATTCACCTACTGAAGGACATCTTGGTTGCATCCAAGTTGGGCAATTATGAATAAAGTAGCTATAAACATCTGTGTACAGGATTTTGTGTGGACATTAGTTTTCGTTTCATTTGAAACAAGGAGCGTAACTGCTGGATTATATGGTAAGAGGAGGTTTTAGGTTTAGTTTTGTAAGAAACTTCCAAAGTGACTGTCCCATTTTGCATTCCCACCAGCAATGAATGAGAGTTCCTGTTTTTCCACATCCTCACCAACTTTTGGGGTTGTCAGTGTTCTGGATTTTGGCCATTCTGATAGGTGTGTGGTGGTATCTCATTGTTTTAATTTGCGTTTCCCTGATGACATATGATTCGGAGCTTCTTTTCATATGCTTATTTGCCATCTATATATCTTCTTCGGTGAGGTGCCTGTTCCCACATCTTGTCTGCCTTTTAATCTCCTTGTTTATTTTCTTATTGTTGAGTTTTGAGCGTTCTTTCTGTATTTGGGGTAATAGTCCTTTATCAGATGTGTCTTTTGCAAATATTTTCTCCCCATCTGTGGCTTGTCTTTCCGTCCTCTTGATCCTTCCAGCTTTTTACTTTGCAATTTTTCAACCCTATAGAAAAAAAATGCAAACATGGTAAAATAAATACCCACGCATTCTTCATGTAGATTGTGCCATGTTTGCTTTTTCTCTCCCGTGAGCCCTGTCTGTTGATTTTACTGAACCACTGGAAGTGGCAAATAGCATGTCCCACCATCCCTACACACATCTCCTAAGTATGACTTCTTCCTACCCAGTCACAACACACCATTATTAAACTGAGAAAAATAATAATCTATTGATAGTGTCAAACAACATACTGCATTTCTAAAGTTCTGCAGTAGTTCCAAGAATGCTTTTTAAAACATTTTTTCTCCCAGAATCAAATCAAGGCTCACACAGTGCATGCAGTATATGTCCCTTTAGTCTTATAATCTGGGACAATTCCCCTGTCTTTGTAGGCATTGATATGACATTCACATTGAACCAATTTTATGTCACTGATTATCTTCATGCTCTTGGGTCGCCCTCTTATAATGATGAGTTGGAGTCTCCGTGACAGAGCCAGACTGGAAATTCTTAACATGGTTTCCAGTCTCATTAGCACTGAGATAGTTGGAATCTGTACAATGGCCTAAGTCACTCTGGGCACAGGCCATGTAAGAAAATGTTGTGAAAGACGTGTTTATGGTTAATGGTTCGACTCGCTTAGCAGAGGTGATGTGGCTTCCTGCCCCGCCCTCATGGCAACACACGCATGCTGCTTCCAGGTTCGGCACTGTTCTCTGGCATTACGTGCTGGGGATTCTGAAGGAGATTCAGTCCTTGGACTTGAAAAGTAAATTCACCTATTGCCTGGTGATGTGAATGTTCATGGCAGTGTGTGTGCTAATACATTCTGAAGGACATGTTCTCTGAAAATAGCCCCTTCCACTGTCTGAATCCACACTCCAATTTCACACTCCATTTTTTTCGTTTGTAACTTCAATGAGTGTTGGTCCATCTGAACTGGTCTGCAGATCTTCTGGAGCATACGTTTCTGCTGACAGTTGGCCTAAGGTCTCTCCTCCTATGCAATGGACACTGTTTATATTCGACATTTTTCTTTAATTGCTCTGACGCTGCATCATCTGCTAGAGCTTATAGTTTGTCACCAGCCAATTTGTATACTTGAGGCCTCTAAAAAAATATGTACTTACTATATTTCTGGCACTGGTTTTAAAACCTGTGATGATTAAATGAGATAACACAACAACCCCTTAAGGTGTAGGTACCATTAATCCCACAACATGGATGAGAAAAGTGATTCACTCAGAAAGATTAATCAACTTGCCCAGCACCACATGGCTAGTAAGTGACAGAACTGGGTTTTAAACCCTGGCAATTTGATTCTAGAACCTTCACACTTCATCACTATACAAGGTGCTGCTAAAGGGATACTGCTATTGTCTAAGAAATCTCAAATGCTGCTTTAAGGCAGATGATGTGCCACAGAAACTACTGATTTTGATGTCCTCACTAAAGATTCACTTTTGAGATTGAAGTGTCAGAATGGTCATAGTAGTGAGAAGTCTGCCTTTGTTGATCCATCAAATGTCCCAGTTTTAGGTCAAGCTAAGTCCTTGAAGGGGCCTAATTCTGGCAACTTCAGGACTCCTCCTGCTGTTGGGAGCTCACTCTGGACTCTAGCTTGCTTCTCTTTAGAATGAAAGCCTTTTTGAGTACAAACTCAGGGAGTAGGATTCCTGAAAGAAAAGTGTGTCTTCTCCAAAGTAGCTCATGGGGAAACTAGTAAATTAATTGCCATTATTCCTTGCCACTAAAAGATGAGTTTTTATGGTAGCAATAAATAAACAATAAGGATAACCAGATCTCCAACAAACTGTCTCTTTTTGGGTCAAATAGATCTGAAATACCTCATGATAAACTGTGGTTGTGTGACACCTGCAGGCACTCATACGAAATAAGATCACCAATGGGGTAGGAAGAGCCAAAACCTCACCACTGAACCAGGATGCTCCTGACACACTGGAAGAGAGAAACCTCAAATAGACGATAAATGTCCAGTACTAACTGTAATGACTTCATCTTTTGCAATAACATTTAAGACATCTTTTTAACTACTTGTGTGTACTTTAATATAATTATGCTTAATCTCACTATCATGATTGCTAAACTGCCCTTTAAAAAGATGATCTGATCATTGTTGACCTCTGTCCCAAGGGACCAAAAAGGGAAGTTCTCAGCTTTTTATAGTATGAGGCCTCCGGAGGTTTTCACTTTGGGGATTTAAAAACAAGTTTCCTGTCTGTATATGAAAAAAAGACTAGAAAAGAACATAGAGAAAGTATGATGGTTAGGACATGAGAATTATGTCTAGTTTTGAAAACTCCATTTTTAAAAACTTCTTATAATTTATAATGTAAAAATCGAAATGTGTAGAGGAAGGGGAACAGATTCATCGGCCTGTGACCTGGGAATGGAGTGGGAGGAACAGAGAAGGTGGGGTTGCAAGAGGAGGAAGGCAGAGACATTGCCTGCGACCTTCCTGTTTTTGTTGATGGTTGGTGATTAATGAGACAAGCTGCCCTGTTTCTCTGGGAGTCTTAACTGTCTTGAAATCAAAAAGAAAAAAAAGAAAATTTATTCAACCCAATGCATCTTTATTTTTTTTCTCTCCTTTTTTAAATTAAGAGCTGTCCCTAATTTAGAGAAATTAAAAATCCTGAACCTCCTCATTTACCTAGTCAGGAAGAAATGAAATTGAACCTAACGTCTATATTTCTTGGGTATAATATCAAAACATTAGTGTCATAGAGACAAATATATAAGCAAATGAAACCCCATCTCCTGAAGACATTGGAAGAGTCTAGATCTCAAAGCCAGATATTTGGTATGGATCTCTGTTCTTTCTTATATGGAAATACTCCAAGAAGGTCCATCTACTTTGGATTTGATCTAGAAAATTGGGTCCTTTCCAGAGCCCACCCAAGATGGCGCTTCATAGATTAGCCACAGACTTTTCCATCAATACTGGGAAACAGTTCTATCTAATCTCTGGACCAGGGGTGACCTAGGCTCCATTTGGACTTCCTCAGGTTTCTTTGTTAATTTATCCAATCATCAATTCATTCAGCAAACATTTATCCATCATCTTCTGTGTATGTGCCAGGTACTACGCTACATTCTGTGAGCTCATGGACACACAATCCCTTACTTGCAGGAAAACCACTGGTTTCAGTAAGTAATAGGAGGTACTATGAGAGTTCAAAAGGAAGGTTCTACTCAGGCTGGTGAGGGATGGGGCCGAGCAGGAGAAGGTGAGAAAGGTGTTGGATGGGAGGAGGCTTTTCGCTGAGCCTTGAAAAGGCAAGTGGAAGTTGGCCACATTGACCAGCTAGGGTAAGAACTATCCATGCAGAAGGAAGTGTCAAGGCATATAGTTAGCTCCTTTGGGAACTATGTGTAATGAAGAATTGCTAGAGCCTGGTGTATGGGATGAGTGGGAGACCCACGGCAGGAAAGGGACAGATCCCGAGAGGTCTGGCACACCATGCCGAAGGGCTTGGGTTCTGTCTCGATGCTGTGGGGACCCATTGCAGGAAAATCAGTGGAGCCATGGGATCCAATACACACTTGATTAATCCCCCCAACAATGGGAAGTTTACCAAACAGTATGCTTCATTTGGACTTTGTTTTTTCAAATGATGAAAGTGATGTCAGAATAGAAATTAGTGTTTTTCAGGACAGTAGAATCAGTAAGTGACTGACGTTTGTTTCAGTTGACTAAATGCCAGGCTCAGGATAGGCATTCTGCAAATATTTGTTGAATGAATAAATGAGAAAGTGAAAGATTAAGCCTCTGTACAGGAGAGTCGCTTACACAATGAAGTTGTATCTGATTTTCTTCTAAATTTGTACCAGGATTTACAAGTGCATCTAGTCACACTGGGCAGCTGCATTGAACCCGTCTGGGCTGCAGTCACAGGCCACAATGCTGACTGCCACTTTCAGCTTGCTGTCATACCTGGGGTTGAGCCACAATCTTTGCTGTCCAGCTCTTGCTTCCTAATGTCAGGCAGGCTTGAGTTCCAGCAAGTTACCGACTACCATTTTGTCTACAGCTGTGTTTCAATGCATCCTTCAAGGGCCTTCTCTGCTCACCTTGCTTGAGATTGCCCCTTTACTTACCACATGGCAATCATTTAGGTCTTTTTGTTGTCCTGTTTTCTCTATTCATGCCCAACTTTACACTATTAGAATTCAAAGCATTACTTCAGCTCTGGAATCATGTCTGTCCACATGCAAATACTATTTGATGGTGCAGGCAGATATAATAAGATTACCTAGGAAATAATTCCAAGAGATAGGCTTTGCCAGTGATGTCTTACTATGGAATTCCTTTTTAATACCGTGTTTTCAGTGCCTTGAAATAATATTGATTTATTGGCTGTCCACTATCAATCAACAGAAACTGTTAATATGCACAACACCTTCTAGTGCTATAAAAACAAAACCACAACATGTTTAGAAGTTGATAATTCAGATTGAGAGGTAAGACATACATATTACATTAACAGAGGCTTGTGTACAATTTGTGCCAGGTAAGTAGTTTTAAAACAAAGTTTCTAAACTTGCCTCACTTCTGGATGAGCTCCACAAACTCTTACGGCTCTGGGAACCCCTGTCTGAAAAAGCACCGATACCAGCAATAAGTATAATGAACATTCAGTGGAGGGAAAGATCATTTTGGTTTGGGTTGGTTGTAGGAGGTATGTCAGATAGGATAGGCTAGACTATACTGCAGAAATGAAAGATACCACCCCCCAATCCCAATGGTTTATAACAGCAAAGTAAAAATTTAAATCTCACTTATGTCACGTATCTGTTTTCAGTTGGCTGTAACTCTGCTCTCTGTCATCTCCCATCCAGCACCCAAGCCAACAGAGCACCCTCTATCAAAGCATTGCCTGTCTTGTGTCAGAAGGAAAGAGATAGCAAACCATGCATTGGCTCCTAAAGTCTGCCCGGAAGTGACACACGTCATTTCTCCTCACATTTTACTGTCTGGAGAAAGTCACATGACGTGCCTGAGTTCCACAGGGCACCGAATGTTGGGCCACCAGCAGTACAACCCACACAGAGGTCTTTACTAAGAAGGTGACCTAAGCCCTGGGGGATGGCCATGATTTATCATGGTGGACACAATAAGGGAGCAAAAGAAAAATGTGAAAGCCCAGGCAGTGCTGACAACATCGTTAAGAAAGCAAGACTTGGCCACATGAAACCCTTAGAAGACTAACTGAAAGGCAGAATGTTTTGCCGTGACGAATCTAGTGATGCCATTTTATAGAAATGTTCTGAAGGGAGAGCGATCCGGGTGAGCTGGGGCAGTCTGGGGAAACTTCTTAGAGTTTGGTTTTGAGGAATTCCTAGGATATGAAAAGGCAGAAAGCCTAGTGAGGCCATTTGAGGCCACGAACAGCACAAATAAAGACGTGGCTGCACCTAGGGTACCTGGGGCACAGGGACGAGCCGATGTCCGCCCGTGGGAGCATTTGTGCCAGCGGATAGCGGTCAATGCAGACGGAGGGCAGGTGATGGGAGACCCTGAAAGCCTGGGGGAGGAATTTGGATGTGCCGTGCCGATATTTACCAAGAAAAAGCAATCCCGGAGATGCACCAATAATTTTGGAAATGCTACAGTAGATAGTCACTGAATACCTACTATGTGCCAGGTACTGTTAGATTGGCAATGGACACAACAGGAAAACTGAACAAAATGGTGACCACCACAGGCAGTGCCTTTGTGGGTACATTCTAGTTGGGGCAGACATGATATAAGTAAATGAATATACACTCTCAAAGAGTGGGAAATGTGTGAATAACAATTGCACTGGACTAGAGAATGCCCAGGGTGTATGTGTATGGTAGCAGTGGTGGTGGTACAGCTGGGGGTGGCTGGATGACAAGACAGACACCTGTGAAGACTGGTGGACCGAGGTAGACCCAGGTGCAGCCCTCAGCTGAGGCAGGTTTCCTTGTCCCGGCCATCCGTTAGAAGACCCGGGAATGCTGGGCCCAGAAAAGGTGGCCACTGGGATCTGCTGCTTGTCTGTGGGCCAGATAGAAAAGTGCAGGGCACGGGTTCCCAGATCCCAGGCAGAAGCTCTAGGGACTGCTGAGTCCCACAGCCTCTGCAGGGCCCAGGGTCATGCTCACACAGCAGTGGCCCCATTTTACGCCCCACTCCAGGATCTCCGTGCTGTGGGAAATCCCAGTGCAGTGGTAGCTGGAGTCAAACACCTGCCTACCGTGTGAAGTTCCAGGATGCCTGCTGGGTTCCTCTCAGCCCCGTGTTACACTGAGCTGCAAAACTCAAGGCTCTAAGTAGAATTTAGAATTGCTCGAGGCAGAAGAAACAGCTCAGCCCCATCGTTGTTTCAGGCCAGAGCACTTGCTCTTATCACATAGCATTGACCTGACCTGGACACCTGACTGCTTTCAGAATCCCAGAGCTCCTTCCCTGACAAGTTCCTCTGTCCACAAACAAAGCCAGCAATTCCCAGCCCACTGCAGAGGAGATAGCAGTTAAATGTCACTGGAATCTCATGGCTGGCCGGTGGGGGCGGTCATCACATCTGCACGAGCTCTCTGCTTCACAAGTACGGAAACAGACGGACTGGGTGTTCCTGTGGCCTAGCCTGCAACTCAGTACAGAACCCCCAGTGCATGCTAGGTGGCTTGCCACGAACGAGGGCGTGTGCGTGAATCGTGTCCCAGAGGCAGGGTATGTGCAGAGCAGGTGAATTTTGTCCGTGTTTCCTTCCTTTGCTACTCCAGCCACCCTGCTTTCTTAGCCTGCTGTTTGTTGACTAGTATTCAAACTCACTGCAGTGAGAACACCCAGCAGCCAGATCCCAGAAGTACAGCCACTCCAGATCCCACAGCTTTGGGGCAAGTCCCCAAGGCTCGCCTGTAGTCCTTACGTGGAGAGCAAATACGGGGGCATAGCAGCTGATCAAACAAAACCAAGAGAGCAATCAATACCTACAACTTCTCGAACCACCCTCGTTGTGCCTGACTTCCTCCTTCCACTTCCAGTTCTCCACAGAGACAGAAAATAATCTCAGCAGCAGAAGTTGGTACACAGCAAGCTTGGTTCACAGGTTCACATTTTCATTTTTTTTCGTTTGGAATTTTCCATTTCTTCGGTGACAACCAGTGCAGCATAGTGGCTAAGAACAGAGCACAGACTCTCTGGGTGGACTGCCCGGCCCTGTCCCTTGTTGCAGTGCTGCTTAAACTTCCATTGCAAAAGAATCACCTGGAAAACTTATTAAAACACAGCTTGCTCGTCCCCTGCCCCCATGTCTGATTCAGTGCACCTGGAGGGTGGGCCCGAGAATGTGCATTTCTGACAAATTCCCAGGTGATGCTGATGCTCTTGGTCCTGGGCCCACACTTTGAGAACCACTGCCTCATTAGGTTACTGAAGACGGTTTCCTCTTTCATGAAAGGATAATATCCCTACCACTTATGGTTATCAGGGTTAAATGAACAAATGCATTTAAAATGCCTCGAGCTGTGAATGATATAATGTAAACATAGCCAATCTGGAAACTTCATCCATGCTTTTTGTCCCAATTTTGTTTGTTATTGTCCTTTTGTTTTATTTTTGTCATGAACCACTTAGCCAGGGACCTATTTTCCTCTACTTCAAATCCAGAGGGCGTGCGAACTTTGGAGACTGTTTAAACTGACCTAAACAATGTGGGATTTTCAACTCTTCTGTGGACTCATCCATTATTTAATGTAGGGTTTTGTGTGCTACATATGACAAGCTTCCGTGTAGCTTAAGTGAAATTGCTTCATATCTGTGGATCATTCTTACGGAAGGGAAAAGGAACTCACCCTGTTTATGAACCACTGCAGAGCAGCCTTGTGAAACAGCCATGCCAGTCGGGCTGTTATTCCCACTCATGGGTGAGGACACTGAAACTCAGGGCCTTGTGCAAGCTCTCTCAAGATTTGACTTAGGTCAAATCGTCCTTGTAAGGATAGACAGAGAAATGTGTCAGGCCAGGAAACCAGCAGCTGATCCATTACTCTGGATACCAGAACTTTATGCATCAGACCATACATACAACAGGCTTCATGAGAAACTGGAACATGCTTCATCATCTCTGCAGCTCTGTTCCAGGCCACCAGGGTCTCTGTTCTCTCTGGGTATGTCCTACTGAAACTGTCAACGTAGGCATAGTCTAATGAAGTTGTTATATCGACACCCAGAATGGAATGTCCCTAGAGGGCAGCCTTCGATTCAGTTGTCTTGCCCTGGATCAATCAGTCATAGCCAGGTAGCAGGCTGCAAACCATAGCAACGTGATGCTGAAAGAACTGCCTGGAACTTTTTCCCCAGAATGAGGTTGGCTTTGGCCTATCTAAGACTTTCAAGGAGATTGAAGCAGCCTGAGGTCACTAGAAGAGGACAAATTTTAGAATCAGGCAGACCTGGGTTTGAACCCTGGTTCTGCCACTTAACTCAGTTTCTTCAACTATAAATTACGGATATCATCCATCACACAGAGGTATTGTGAGGATCAAATAACATAAAGTGCTCAGCCTAGTGCCTGGCACATAGTATAATTTTTTATTTTAGAGGTAGTGTCTCATTATGTTGTCCAGACTGGAGAGCAGTGACTATTTGCAGGTGCGATCATGGCACACTGCAGCCTTGAACTCCTGGGTTCAGGCAATCCTCCTGCCTCAACCCCCAAGTAGCTGGGGCTACAGGTGTTTACCGCCATGCCTGGCTTTTATAAAATAGTGTTATAAATTCTGTACATAATTTTTGTGGATATGCTGGGATTTACACAAATTTACTTATTGTTGGACACCTAACAATAGAGAATTGGTTGAATAAGTGGGAGCATATTTGTGTAATAAAATATTAATCAGCCATTTAAAGTGGTATAGTAGAAGTATATTTCTCAAATAGGAACATGTTCAGGATTATATGTAAAATGAGATGGTTTTACATATGAAGACCAACTATCTCCCAAATCTGTCTGGACATTCACTACCTCAGTCTCAGTGACTTTCAAACTTTATGAGCCTCACAATCACCAAAGGAGCTTGTTAAATGCTGGTTTCAAGCTTAACCCCGAGAGTTGGATTTAGGACCTCAGGAATTGGCATTTTTACAAGGATCACAGGTGATTCTTTTGTGGAAAAGACACTTCTCCCATTCTTACCTATTGAAGTTATACTTAATTTTCCAAGCTTCTCCTCTTGCTTTCTCCTGAACTCCTACAGTACTTTGTAGCACTTGTCTGTTTTTTTGTCTTATAGATCTTAGTGAATCCCTCTAAACTGTAAAATTTTTCCTGATCCTTCAAACAAACCCAGTTGGTACCCATGTCACAGACCTGGATTTGTGTCAAATCCTAAGTGCGTTGCTGAATATAGATACTGAGATATCTAGAAACCAAATTTCGTTTACTTTATATGAAAGAGAGAAGCTGAGCACTTCAGAATTCTTTAGCACACCTGTTATTAACAAGAACTTTTGAGAATAAAGGTAGTCTTTCCCACATTGATAGAAAAAAAAAAAAGCTTGTTTAAATTACTCTTACCTTGGCAATCAGGTTGTGAAAAGTAAATAGTTTGTCCTTTGTGCATTTACTCTGGTCGAGGCCAGAGATAGCCAGTGTTAGTTGGAGAGGGTGGTTAAAACCCTTCAAGAGGCTTGTCATTCCGAAAGGATTGTGTGTGTTCTTCAGACCTGTTGGTTAGTTTTCATTCTCAGACTTTGTGCCTTTGAGGTCATGCAAGGTAAATTTCTCATCTTGCAGTTCACTTAGGGGCCATTCATGCTAAAATCGAGATTGAGTTACCCATCAAAGTACTTCTTCCCTTAGATTTTATCAGTTTGATTTCCCTCCCTCCTAAACTAAATAATATTGGATATCCCTATCAAGTCAGGTTTTCTTTGTCTTACACTACCCTTTATGTAACAGGCCAGCTGTTGCAGATGCAGACTTATAAATAACAATTGATAAATATTGAGAAGACATTGAACTTTTTCCTTGCCTGTGAGGGGACTAGACCATATTCTGTACGAATCTGTGATTATTCTAGCTTTAAAAGCATTCCTAGTTACAGAAAAGAATTCCCCAGAAGCAAACCTAAAAAGCTGGGTTTAACAGCTCACGTGTGAAAAGTTCCTTGTTTCACATGAAAATGTTAACTTTGTAGAGGTGAACCTCCAGATGACAAAGAATTGATAACATTGGGGGGTGGAGGGTTCTGATTAATCAAATGCTTCTGTAGGGCATCAGCAGGTAGAGGGTACTTGTCCACATGGCAAACTCAGAATCATGCTTCAGAACCCTGTTCACAAGCATCATCTATTATATTAAACCCTACATACGTGAACCTTTTCATGATCCTCCTCCTTGGGAAAAATTAACCATTTCTTCTTTTATTCTGCACCCACAACAGTACTCTACACACTCATCTGTGATATGTCACACTCCAGTGTGATTGTGTGTTTGCATGATTAAGAATCCATTGAGCATAGAGTATGTGCCTTGTTTTTACAGTCCGATCCAGTTCAGTGCCTGTCTACCACAGCAGTCAATAAATAGATGTATGAGTGACCGAGTGAGAATTCTGCACTGACCAGGGGCATCAATTACATAAACTGCATTTTGTGGGTATTTTCTGAGAATTTCTGCAGTTACTGAATTTAATGCATCACCCTATCATAACAAATTTCCCTAAAATATTGTTACAGTAAATTATGAATAAATGTTGGAAAAGACAAGTCCCACATCTGCTTCTCCCTGGGTCCCTCATGGCATCTGAATGCTCCCCAGCCTGATTTAAGCAGCTAGATCTGAAATTCTGCAGAAATCTGCTCAATGTTAGCCCATTAGTTGCTGTTAAATTCCTTTCCTGGGCTCTTAAATTCCACAGAAGGCTTAGTTATCACACATATTTGAACTTTGTATGTACATGATAGATAGCAAACATACCCCAATCTCTAACTTTAAACTGTATTAAAAGTGCCAGGCTGAGGCGAGAGGATCACTTGAGCCCAGGAGTTCAAATCCAGCCTAGGCAACATTAAAAAAACAAAACAAAACAAACAAAACAAAATTACCTCCCAAAAGTGCCAGACAATTAGAATTGAAAGGGACTTCATTTTTACTGGTTAGGAAGCCAAGCCTTTTGAGAGACAGGCAAGATTTTTAGTGGGAGGAGCACCAAAATTGAAGTGAAATAGACCAAGGTTCAATTCTTGGCTCTGGGGCTCAAATCACAGCCTCTCACTGGTTGCGTGGTCATAAGCAGTTTATTTAACATTTTTGAAGATCAGTTTTCTCACTCGTAAAGCTTGGTTAATAATCCATTTCAGTGGATCATGACAAGGGATTACTTGAGATTACGTGAACCAGACTAGCACCTGTAATATTTGCACAAAGCAAATCCTCAGTGATCTTTAGACTCTGCCCTTTCTTGCTTAAATCACACTGTCTATGACAGAGCTGGGACCTAGAAGTTTTCCTTGCATTATTAGGATGGGTTATGGTTCCCAGTTTACTTGACAGGACTCAGACACATGAAGGACGCTGCAAAGGGGCCATGTCATATCAGCATTTAAATACAAGATTCAGGACTTCTTATTTTAAAAGCAATCTCCCTTCTGAGTTACATGTTTTATTGCTATTGCTTTTTTCACTTTCCTTGCACTGCAAGTTAGGAGACTCTCCCAGTCAACCATCAACTATAACTTAACTTTGTATAATTGTGTAAATTAGCAACATCATTTCTATGAGGCTCTAGGATCTCAGAGCAAAGTATATACACATTTTGGGAGAATAAAATCTACATCACCTAGTAAGTCTTCAATTTAAAAAAAAATCACATTCTAAAATAAGACGTTAAATATTTGTGCTAAATTGAAAGGGTTTCCTTAAATTCTAGCAGTGAATGAGGAACATTTTAATCACGGGAGTGTTAATCACATGAATTTAAGTCACCATGAAACGTTAAAACAGCATCGTTTATTTCCTATTCTCATTCTCCCAGAGTTCATTTGTCATTTTAAAAGATAACTTACTGTGAGATGTCTGTAAGAAATGAAAAAAAAAAAAAAAAAAAGATAACTTATTTTTCTATCTTTTTCTTTCCTGTAAAGGTAGAAACCTGTGGGTTCTTGTTGTGGGGCGATTTCCAAAGGCGCACAGAGTTGGGATCCCGGAGTTCAAATACGTGGCAAATATGCATGGAGATGAGGTATGTATGTGGCTTGGATTTCTGGAGTGTCAGCAGAGAAGCTCCCCCTAAGGTCTCCTGAGTTCTATGTAAATGCTAAAGAGAAAGCACAGAGAAGCCTTCAGCATACCTGGCAGCAAAGAAGCAAGGCCCCGAAAGGCCTTCCTGGGAGGCTTTCTGAGAGAATTTAAGAAATCAGGGTCCAACAACCATCATGGCCATTGGTTGTGTACCCGGTGCCCTGTGAGAGTAACTTTTTTTTTTGTACTTGGGGCTGGAAGAACAACAGCACCCAGCTCCGAACTCCTGCCAGCTGATCTCTGCATTCCTTTGTGGGTCGGTTTTTCCTACCTCCTGGTCAGCATGAAGGTGACCTAGCAAGGGAGCTATATTATATTTGATCTCAAAACAAGCAGGAGATCCCAAATAGCTGTCCAAACTCCTCCTATCTGGCTTTTTTGAATGCTTTTGTCGCTCTCTCTTAATCTAATACTCAATGTTTTCAATGCTCTGGTTTAGACAATCACACTTAGGGTTCTCTCATACCCACTATTCAACAGACACTCTTAAATTCATTGCAATATCTTGCCTCTTTTCCACCTTAGCAGAGATAAACTATTTTTATTTTTCGTTTTGCGAAATACCCTTTTCCAGTCTTCCCTACCCAACCATTCTTGCCAGGCAGCTGAAGATGTTCGCCTCTATTTCTCACCTTCCTTCCTCTGAATATTTTAAGGGCATGACAACTGCAGCATTTTCTGTTTATCAGGACTCCATTCAACTGGGCAACCAAATAGCTCCCAGCCATACAGAAAGCAAAGTTTGCATAGGAATGTGGGTAATACCCTAGGAAACACATTTAACTTTAAGGAATTTCAAGGTAAATGCATATTCCAATAAATATAACCTGCTGACTTGTTAAAACACTTTCGGATTTGCAATAGCGTGGGTGGCATGCTCTGATCAAGGCCGAGCTTCCTGTTCTGCCTTAGCCCTCCCCAGACTCAGGCTCTGTAGGAACTGGATCCACCCTTCATGACACACAGCCTGCCCTTGCTGGGCATGCTGCCCAACCTGTCCTGCAGAGAGGGTACTTCTTGCAGCCAGAGCTAAGACGCAAGCACCTGCCTCTAAGAAAGAAATAGGTCTTTGAATGCGATTATTGGGTGAGTGGAAATTCAATCTGTGACTTTTTGAGCTTAATGGGCTGTTTCTTTAAAAGACTACATTGCTGGGAATCTGACCAAAGTTGCTTTTAATAAAACAACTGTTACAGCAGCCCAGACTTCCTTTCCCTTTTGCTATCTACTCTATTGATCAAGGTCCCTTGGAATCCATTTTTAATAAGAAACATATGGCATTCATTGTCTTCGGTAGTGTATTTATTGAATTCCTGGCATTTCAGAGGTTGCCGCCTGCTACTCAGAAATTAGTCATCAGAACTGAAACTTCCAAAGATAAGCCCAGAGTCCTTTCCCTTACCTACCCACAAGTTTGCTTATTCTTTCCCTGCACTTCCCCAAATTTCTGGTGCCTTGGTCTCCGGGTAGTCAGCGTATCCCACCCAATCAGGCTGTCTACTTCACTCTGATTCTTAAGGAATGCTGAGGACTGAGACTAGGCAGGGGGAAAAGTCCCAGTGTATTTTGGGGCGGGGATCCGAAGCACTGGTACCCTCTTATGTGTCCCAGATGGTGGCACTGTCTGTGGGCTTTATGAGCCTATTAAGAAATTTATTATTCTCAATTTGAGATCTTGAATATTCTGAATTCCCAGTGCCATTAGGAGCTGGAGAAAGTGATGGCCTAACCTAGGAGCAGAGAAGTCATTCTCAGTACAGGGTCTAGCCACCACCTTGTTCCTCCCCAACATGTTTTGAAATTGAAAGCATTTTCAAGAACCGCCTATTAAAAAGCAGCACATAACATTTTAGGGCAGTGGTTCTTAAGCTTCTTTGAATGTACTCCTTGCTATTCTGGTATAAACTTGACCTCGGACCTCAGGGTCTCTGGATCTTCTGGGAGTTTATGGACCTCATGGCGGACAGAATTGACTACACTATATATATATATATTTTTTTAGAGACAGGTCTCACTGTGTTGCCCAGGCTGGTCTCAGACTCCTGGGCTCAAGCGATCCTCCTGCCTCAGCCTCCTGAGTAGCTGGGACTGCAGGCGTGAGCCACCACTCCCAGCCTGACCACACTTTTCTTGAAGCATTTCCTCTCTCCCGGTGACCCACCCGCTGGTGTGTGTTTCCCCACTGAATGCTATGGCCAGATGACAGTGAGCACCACGGCATCAGGGGGCCCAGGGCTGGTACTCGTACCCGCCATTTCCCCCCTTATATTCTTATTTCGTCTCTTCATGCTTTTTTTTTTAGAATTGGGCCCTTTTTTAAATTAAAAATTACATGTCTTGAAATTTTTACAACTCATGTTGATTTTGTAATAATAACAGAAAAAAATATAAACAAAAAAGGAGAACATTATATACTGACCTTCCTAAAGTTAGTCCTGTTAATTCCTTGTTATTTCTCCTTCCAGATGTCTGTGTGTGTACTTTTACCAAATGAGACTGTGCTATTTTGATATTTGTAACGTTTGTAAAGTTAATGCCGGCTACCTTTTTGTGTCAATGAATGTTTATCCTGTCTGTACCTTATCTTCCACTCTCTGGTTTCCTCACTTGTCCTCAAATTGTCCCAAAAATGTGCCTAAAATTATCCAAATTAGGATTTAGTCCACAACCATGCATTTGGTTGATACACTGGATCCTTTGGATCTCTGTTAATCTAGTTTTTGGAGTATCTTTTCATGATACTAAATTTAATAAAGAGACCCGATCCATTGTCTGTCCTGCAGAATGTCCCATGCTCTGGATTTTTTGTTCTCTTCCTTCCTAAGTATCATTGAGCTTGTGCCTCTAGTCACTCTATTTCCTTCAGACTAGAATTTAGGTCTAAAAGGTTCACTGGATTTGGGTGAAACATTTTTGGTTAATACACACCTTAGGAGCTGTGAAGATAAGGTAATTTGATGCTAAGGGTCTAGGCTAATTAGCATGATTATACTCAGGAATGCAAAAAGCAAATGGGTAGCAAAACCAACTTAAAATGGCCCATGTGCAGGCAAGTGTTGTTGCAAAAGAAGTGAAGTTAAACCCACTCCTTATGTTGTATGAATTTCACATATTCTCTTATTTTTACAAAGGTCAGATTGTTCTGCTGGGGCAAGGCCCACATCGCAGATACTCTCCTTGTTTTCAGTGACCTTGCCGGCGGCTCACATCTTTTCATGACACTGACTCCCCATGCAGTGAATCAAGCTAAGTTTCCTTCTACACAGCGATTTATGAGAAAATAGTCAGAATAGCTAACATTTATGGAACCCGGACTACACTAAGTGCTTTGTGGGCGCTGTTTCTTTTGATCCCCTCTGCAGAAGACATACTTATTTAGTCCCATGTACTGAGAAGGGAGTCCTGGTCTGTGTTTGACCATCCGCCGTCTGAACCCGGAGTGTGGGCTCTGAGCCTCAGCCAGCTGTGGACCTGCCCCTTCCTCTGTCTCCTTGTCTTTGGGATTTCTGTCATATTGTTTAGTTATTACGTATAGGTGTATGATCTGTCTCAATTTAGTTCTGTTTGGATGGATACCCAGTTGTTCCAGCACCATTTGGTGAGGTCTGGGCTCATTGATCATGTAAACGAGTGAAAAGCTCTTAGAGCAACACTGGAATAGATATCTCCAAGTCCCCTGTCTGTCCCCTTTTTCTTCCTACTCCCCACTTTCTCTCCTTGACTATTGCGGGATCACCCTGGGGAGCTAACAGACCAAGCACTCAGGATGAGCTTTTGTCGCCTGTTCTGTTTTCAGAACAGCATGGGAGCAACATTTCTGAGGTTCTTTCTCATTTTAATAAGGCTAGTAGGTGTTTTCCTAGTTCATCCAGGCACACGCATTGGCACGTTGACTTGTAGAAGCCCTGATTCTAGGCTTAATTTATGCAAGTTCTCAGTTGGCAGCCATTGACACACCTGAAGTTTTATCAGTTTTTTTGTTTTTTTTTTTTTGAGACAGAGTCTCACTCTTTTGCCCGGGCTAGAGTGAGTGCCATGGCGTCAGCCTAGCTCACAGCAACCTCAAACTCCTGGGCTCAGGTGATCCTCCTGCCTCAGCCTCCCGAGTAGCTGGGACTACAGGCATGTGCCACCATGCCCGGCTAATTTTTTTTTTTCTATATATATTTTTAGTTGGCCAATTAATTTCTTTCTAATTTTAGTAGAGGCGAGGTCTCGCTCTTGCTCAGGCTGGTCTCCAACTCCTGAGCTCAAACAATCCGCCAGCCTCGGCCTCCCAGAGTGCTAGCATTACAGGCGTGAGCCACCGCGCCCAGCCATAATCAGTTTTTTAATTGGAGGGGTTGATGCACACATTCGCTTACTACTCGGATTGTTTGAGGGTGAGATGTTTGTCCCCCTCACCCTCCCTCGTCACCTCATTCTGCTACCAGCTTGCTTTGTAGTAAACTGCAACTGATAATCTGAAAATCGGAGTTTTACAGTGGGGACCATGCCCTGAAACCAAGAACATCTGATATCCTCAACCTAATTGTGGATACAGGAGAGAAGCCTGGGAAAATCTCCACCCCTTGCTCCTTCCTTGAGCCCTCCCCACTCTTTGGTTTGTGCCTGTCTTGTATCAGATATTTTTAAAATTTCGTAGAAGAAATTATTTTGCCTGGGTAAACACTAGGTTGGTAAGACAGCTCTAATTCCTCTCTAATGGAAATATCGAAGTGAGGTATTGCTATGTGCTTAAAGAACTGGGTACCTAGAGTTTTAAGCTAACCCAGTAACAGGCAAAGTACAGATTAGAGCCCGAGTTCGAACTCAGGTTCCCTTGATGTCAGGGCCCATAGTCTTAAATGCTGTACATGGGAGTAGGCATTTAATATGTTTAACTGAATTGCAATTCTGATTTTTTTTTTTTGCTAGTAATTTTTTTAAAGCTTTCATTTCTTAAACGTCAATGAATTCTACTATGATAGTTTATTTGGGTTTAGACTTTTTAAAAATCCACATCACATTTAGAATTTTATATTCGGTAGCATCGGTGTATAGTTTATTCTATTCCATAAAGGATACATAAAGTATACCATATGTTTCAAACTAAAAATAAAAGATAAAGGATAAATGATTTTCACACACCTCCTAGGCATAAGAGGAAATTTATGAGATGTAGTTTGTATGTCTAAATGTTTGTATTTAGAGGGGAGTTTAATGGTTTACACAGACAGCGGGACATAATACCTGAAATTGTGCCTGTCCTGGAAAATCTGGGATGTGTAGTCAACATCTTATAAAGGCTCCAAATTTATCATTAGAACAAATCAAAAAATTAAAGCTTGTCCTTCCGAATGCCACTTCCCAAGCTCCTTTTTCCACAAATATCCCAGGTGACAGCAGAATGTCCTCATTTATATGCAGGATGGCTTTGGATAATTAAATTCTGCCTTTCTGGATTTAGACAGAGCTAATTGTTTTCCAGGTGAAGCGTCTAATTCATTTTAAGCATGTTTTAAATTTCTCAAATAATTACCTTTTTCTTCATCTCCCTTTTTGGTGAGGCTGGGCCAGGGTGACCAGCTAGCTGAGTCCCTGACATCCGCACAATTATTAGCACAATTTTCACTATTGAAAATCCTTCAAATAAAATAACTCAGTCATTTGTACATTTCCCCTTACAAAGCACCTTAAGTCCTCATGTTTTCCGAAAGTTCTTCCTCAAAATAATCTTGACCTTTTAATGAATTTGTCCAGTAGTAATTTATTAACAATTATTTATTGAATATATGCTATACCAGGAGCTGAGTTCCTAGTAGGAACTAGAAACATGGGGAGACAGAGGAAAGCTATTAGGATCCCTGCCTGCAAGTCTCAGATGGTGGAATGGGGGAGGAGTGGCCAGTCAGGGTCAGTCAGGTGATTGTAATGTGTATGCACAGGTAGTTAGCACAGGTGTGTAGTGTTATGGAACCACATAGGCAGGTCACTGACTCCAGACTTGGGAGGCAGGGAAAGTATACTAGATAATGTAATATTTAGGCTGATATTTGAAGAAGAAGGATTAGCTGGGCAGTCAGACAAATTAATTAAATCTGTTAACACATCGTTGTGGAGCCCCAGAACTGCAGACTTATTTTTCCCCCAGAAGCTGCATTACAATCTATCATTTCATATCCTAGCTATCATTAAGATGGCTGAATGTGTGTGTGTGTGCGCATGCACGTGTGTGTGTCTCTCACACATACACACTGTTGTTGTGGATTGTTCCTTCAAAAATTTTTTCTATTGTTTATAAACATTCTTTGAAGAGCTAGAACACTCATTTTTACGTATCTGGCAAATTCCAACTTGACCGAATTGAGCTAAAACTGATGGAGAATTTATGTTCTGCTTTCTGGGTTATTGCCATTTTAACTACTGGATGAATTATCAGTGAAAGGCTCTAGAAGCTGGTGTGTTCATCAGGGCTTTCAGTCTTCTAATTAGGGATTCTTCCATTAAGTCCACACAAAAGGAAGGAAGGGAATGTGCTAAAAGAGAGGCCAGTTAAGCCAATGGAGACTGTTTGGACCACATTCTTTTTAAAAATGTTTTAAGCCTTTGGCAATCCAAGGTGTCCAATTCAAAGAATTAGTTTTAAATGAAGAGAAGTTTATACATAAACCATGAATGAATGTTTGAGATATTTATATTAAGGTTGGGAAGAATTAATTTGAATAATATTTAGCATAAATCTGCTGTTACAGAGGCAGCAAAATATGGCCCAACAAGAAAGTATTTTATTTAACTCCCTTTGAAATTTCATCTGTTTACCTCAGCATTTTTAAAATCACCTGACTCTTAGTTGGTTCTTGATCATATTTCCAAGATTTTATTTACTCCTGCAGTTAAGGACTTGAGATCTGTTGTGGAATATTGAGACAAACAGAAAATACTTTGGTTACACACTTGTTTCCCTGAAATTATTATTTTTGTAAAAATAACGCAGGTTTTAATTTAAAAAGTTATACTAGAAAAATTATTCAGAATACTCTCGCCCAGAAATAGCCATTATTAATGTTTGCCAGGCATCATTCCAGACATAAATTTCTATAGTAAGAGAATGAGAGGAATTAAAAGAATACAAAATAAAACGTGTGTCATATATTATCTTTAGATAAGAGGCATAAAATTTAATTTTATTTGAATTTATTAACAAGACTAAAACTGAAATGAAACTGAATCAGTGAACTTGATATTTTCTCAAAAGAAGAAATTATCAGAAGATTTTTCTAAAGTAAAGAAAAAAGATTATGAGAAACATTGGTATTGTAGTCATTTTAAGTATATATATTTTAACTTTCGGTAGTTTCTTATGACTCCTTGCAATGAAAAGTAAAGAAATTAGCACTTTGAAAATTCCTCCCTCTTTTCCTTCCCTCCCCCGCAGCTCCTCTGTTAATGGTGAACCTTAACTCCCATATTCGGTTCTGTACATAACTACTATGGTTGCTTAATCTAGTTCTGTATCTAACTGGATCCCAGCTCAACCCTAGCCTCTTAATCTTGGCTTCTTTATTCTCGGTTTTCATTTGCTTTCTGTTGGGTGAATTTCATTGCGAGCTCCTGTCTTGAGTTCTCGCATGTTCGAGAATGTATGGTTCGGGTAGTTAAGAGAAAATTTGACATTTAGATCTGCACAGGGATTCTGATATCTCTCCCCCTTTTTTTGACTCTACTCAGTTTGGCCTAGGATTTTTCATGATTAAACCATCCTATGGTCTTTTACCAGCGTTTAGATATTTAAGGAAGTACCAGGGACTCCTGGTCACTTCCTCCTCCCTTTTCTTTACCTATTTCTCCTTCTCAACCTCCTTCTGAGAAAGCTCCTTAAATCAATTACCCTTTTCACGTTTAAAGTCACCTTTCACAATGTGAGGTCCCCAGCTCCTCCCCCACTGGCATTAGGGCAGCCAGTAAGTAGCTGGTTGACTTTGTATTATATCTTAGAAGTGGAACCAGGTGTGGGGCACGTGTGACTTTTTTGGATATTAGCTTGTAAGGACTTTTTCCAGTGACAATTCTGACTGTAAAAACAAAAATCCATGTAGTAGAAAAAAAGAAAATGAGTAGAAAAAAATTAAAGTCAGAACTGAATATAATTTGACTTTAAATTTTATAGCTACCTATGAATATATAATTTACACATCCCCAAATTTTCTTAATCCCAATTTCAATTATTCTACGTTCATTTGGATAACAAATTTATAAACTGTGGCCTCTTTACGTGCCAGCGAAGGGGATAAAGTGAGGGATTACCATTCAAGGATTACACATCCTTTGTCACACGATGAATTCCTCCAGTGGAGTTGGAACTGAAAGCTCTTTTGAGGTCTGCTAAATCTTTACCTTTGCAGCGTCTGGCTTAATTTCTCTGCAGCACTCTCCTTATTCAAATCACCTGCTCTCACGATTTCCCATTTACTAAGCCCTCAACAGTATCGGGTCTTCAGAAGCAGATTCCTCCAACCCAGCATTGCAGGAAGAGTTTGATATAGTCTAATCAAATCTTCCTATAAGGCTGAAATTTGAATTACCTTTTTTTTTTTTTTGAGACAGAGTCTCGCTCCGTTGCCCAGGCTAGAGTGCCGTGGCACCAACTTAGCTCACAGCAACCTCAAATTCCTGGGCTCAAGCAATCCTTCTGCCTCAGCCTCCCAAGTAGCTGGGACTACAGGCATGCGCCACCATGCCCGGCTAATTTTTTCTATATATTTTTAGTTGTCCAGCCAATTTCTTTCTATTTTTAGTAGAGACGGGGTCTCGCTCTTGCTCAGGCTGGTCTCCAACTCCTGAGCACAAATGATCCTCCCGCCTCGGCCTCCCAGCAGAGTGCTAGGATTACAGGCGTGAGCCACCGCACCCGGCCACCTTTTTATAAAATAAGAAAAATAGTAAATCTCTCTCTTGGGGATTATCAAACAAGATCTCTCACAGGCCTTCAGTTTCCCAGTTCTTGGTGGTACATAAGATCATTTTAGGTGGATATGATAGTTTTTAAAATTTGAATACTCCTGCTTTTACTTAGTGTTTTAGAAATATGTATCTACAAAGTGGTAATGATAGAAAGATTCATTTTTAATGTAGGTAAAAAGTGAACTCATTTAAAGAAAATATAAAGTAAAAAAACAGCCTATGGATAATATGCAGATATGGAAAAAAATTGTGAGGATCATGGGCAAATGACTAAAAGTTTCAAAAACAGGAGAATGTGGAAATCAGAAATACACAAATATGACAAAAATTTGCACAAATGTGCAATAGGAGAACTTGGAAATAGGGGAATTTGGAAAGAGTGGAATATGGAAGTCAGAAATCTATTTAAATTACGCTTATTACAAACTCGGATTTTTCTTTTTTATTAAAATCCACAGTGCAGTGGTTCTCCATCTGTTTGTTATCCACCAAGACATACATAGTGGCTTTCATACCCACCGTGGGTTCTCATGGAGCTACCAATCCCATGCCCTCTCTGTAACTCCACCTCTTCCTCTAGAAGGTATTAATATTTTGGAAGGCAAGTAAGTGAAAAACATTGTAATAAGAAGAACTTTTACTTCATGCTAATGCATTCTTCAAAGAATATTTACAAATGGATACTTTAACTTTTTTCAAATTTTAATTTCATTTTAAATTTCAAATTCAAATTTGGTACTTTAACTTTTACTGAGGGATAATTTTCAGCACACTCCATGATTGCCACTTGCCAGGGTGTGTACTTGAGAAGCAGTGGCCTTAAAAACTAGTTGGGGTCTAAAATGTCACGTGCAGAGGCCCCTGTTGGGGAATTTGCGCTGTTGGACTGTGTTCCTTGTCGCCTCTGCCATAATAATTCCCCTTTTCTCTTTAACACATGCAGACTGTTGGGCGGGAACTGCTGCTGCACCTGATAGACTACCTTGTGACCAGTGATGGGAAAGACCCTGAAATCACAAATCTGATCGACAGTACCCGGATCCACATCATGCCTTCCATGAACCCAGATGGATTCGAAGCTGTCAAAAAGCCTGACTGTTATTACAGTAACGGAAGGTACAGATGGGCTGATCTATCTTTATTTAAAAACAAAACAACTCTAGGCTGGGCAATAGAGTGAGACCCTTAAAAAAACTCAGCCAGGCGTGGTGGCACGCACCTGTAGTCCCAGCCACTCAGGAGGCTGAAGCAGGAAGATCATTTTTAAGCCCAGGAATTCAAGACTGCAGTGAGCTATAATCACGCCACTGCACTCCAACCTGAGTAACAGAGTGAGACCCCGTCTCTAAAAAAATAAGTAAATGAAATAAAAACAAAACAGCAGAAAGGCTCCCATCAGGCACCTCTTGGCCCCAGCAAGAGGAGTTACATAATAGTGCAAGACCACAGAGCCTGTGTCATGTTGCTGATGAGCTGAAGATTCTCCGGGCTGCCCACGGCTTGTGGGTTGGAATGGAAAATCCTGAATAAGGCTGCTTGGCCCCTGTACCGGCTTCACCTCTCCGCCTTCGCTTGCCACTCACGCGCCCTGCCCTGCTGCCCTGCGGCTACCTTCACCTCCTGGAACTCCAGGTGCACAGGCCATTTCCCACTCCCTCCCCCTGCTTAAGTAGTGTGTCCTCAAAGACCCCTTCCCCGGCCCATCCTATACTAGGTTCCCAGTATACTCTCACATTACCTGGCACTTTACATTCACAGCACGATTTTTAATGTCTAATTTCTTATTTAATGTCTCTCTCCCCACTAAACTGCAAGCTACCTGAGGGCAGCAATTCTGTCCCTTGCGTCCGTTGGTGTTAGATCCTCAGTGCCTACCATGGTACCCAGGCCCTCGATAATCTCTACTTGATGATTAAGCCAGTAGTCCAAGAACTAACCGCAAAGAAGAATGAGTCTTGAAGTAGTTCTGACCTAAACAGTTTATTTTGTTTCAAGCTGCCTTGGGAGGTTTGGAATTTCTCAAATATCTAATATACATTTATAATGTGTATAATTTATAAATTTATTTGCTTTGCCAAAAATAAATAAATGAAATCTAACCACTTGATTCCCCCCAATGTTAAGTTTTCCTAGCTTATTTAAACAAGGCCATTCCACTTTTCGGAAATACATTTGTATGAAGTAGTGTATTTACTGTTGTTTCTGTTACCGGTTGCTATGTAACAAACCACCCCAAAATTTGGTAACTTAAAACAACAGGTTTTTTACTGACCGTCGATTATGTAAGTCAGGAATTTGGGCCAGGCAGAGCAGGGATGGCTAAACTCTACGCCACATGTCCGGGGGCCTCTGCTCTGTCTGAGACAACTAGCCTGGGCCTTTTGTCTGGAGTCCCAACTCTGGCTGCCACCTGGGTTCCTCGTTTCTCCATGTGGACTCTCCATGTGGCTACCCCTGGGGGCTCAGCGTTCTAAAAGGGAGTATACTAAGAGCAAAGTCCCCAAATGCAAACACTTATCAAACCTCTGGTTGCCTCACAATAGCTAATGTCTCACTGGGGAGAGCAAGTCACATGGGAGGGGACAACATAGGGTGCGAATACTAGGGGTGGTTCACTGCAGGCCACCAAGGCAACCATCCTCCACACCTGTATTCACATTTGGAAAAACACCTGGAGCCAAAACCAAAGGTCTATATGGTGTGAGAATCCACTCCCTCACACACCATCGATAACCCTAAAAAATTCTTTCTTTTAAAGGGAAAATTATAACAACTATGACCTGAATAGAAATTTCCCAGATGCTTTTGAATTTAATAATGTCTCAAGGCAGCCTGAAACTGTGGCAGTCATGAAGTGGCTGAAAACGGAGACATTTGTCCTCTCTGCAAACCTGCACGGTGGTGCCCTTGTGGCCAGTTACCCATTTGATAATGGTGTTCAAGGTAAGCAAGCACAGCGTGGCTCCGGCTTCCCCAGTCCCGAGTGAGCTGCCAACTCTCTGCCCTGAATGGGGATAAACTCTTGCCCCACTTGACTTTTCCAGCAGGGTTAGAAAGAGCCTCATGTTCCCAACCCTGAGCTGTCCTGCCTATAATTCTTAAACAGTAGATGGGCAGTGTGGCTGAACTGACAACACACAGCCTGACTTGTGTCAGTGAAATAGTGAAATCGGATTTAGGTTATCTCACAGGAGGCAACATGGCCAAAAGAAAATAAAGCTAGAACAACTCACCTTTCTAGTTATATGAACAATAATTGCTGGCTTCTCTTAGAACTCTGTGGGTGAGGTATGTACCAAGGACTTAAAATATTACAGTGGCTTCATTTAATCCCTACAGTACCTAAGGAAAGTTTACCAACCTCCAGAAATTAGCAAGAGTGACTAAGAGGATATTTAATTTTTAAGCTGATTTAGGAGGAGTTTGGGTATGTACAGGTAGAGCATCCCTAATCTGAAAATCCAAAATCTGAAACGCTTCGAAATCTAAAACTTTCTGAGCACCGACATGACACTCAAAGGAAATTGCTCATTGGACCATTCTGGATTTTGGCTTTTTGGATCAGGGATGCTCAACCTGTAAGTATAATGCAAATATTCCAAAATCTGAAAAAATAAAAATCCCAAATCTGAAACACTTCTAGTCCCAAGCATTTCGGATAAAGCATATTCGACGTGTATCTGACGTATTTTGTGAACTACCACCACTACCACCTTGTATGTGTCATTAAAAAGTAGAAAGAAGAGGAAGCGTTCATGGAAATAGGTAGAGGATTTCTCTCCAGGGTAATGAGAGCATTTGTGTGCCATGTGATTATGTATTTGCCAATGTGGTATTCGTGTTTCCTCTCACTCTCAAGTCAATTGAAAGGTCTTGGCTTGTTTTCCAAATGCAGCCACTGGGGCATTACTCTCCCGAAGCTTAACTCCTGATGATGATGTTTTTCAATATCTCGCACATACCTACGCCTCAAGAAATATCAACATGAAGAAAGGAGATCAGTGTAAAAATAAAATGAACTTTCCCAATGGTGTTACAAATGGATATTCTTGGTATCCACTCCAAGGTGAGTTTCTCTTCATTTCTTCCATTCTCCTTATTGCCTTTGCCCAGAGGTGCCAGTTGACCCAGCAGTTGTGAAAAGATCTTTAGGCACAATGCACTCTCCTCATTTGTGTCTCCATTAGCTAGTATCACAAGAGCAGTGGAGGGGACTGATAGTTTGAGAAATGCTCAGACATGTTCCTCACTGCCAAGGGCCTCCTTCATTCATTCAAATGCTTATTCAGCATTTGCCTACTATGAGCCAGGAACCATGCCAACAAAGATGAATGAGACACAGAAACCTCTACTAAACTTGAGACTTTACCCTCAAGTTTAATAGAGGAGAAAGACATGCAAATAAATAGTCATGTGTTGCTTTAACAATGGGGATATATTCTGAGGAATGCATCGTTAGTGATTTTGTCATTGTGCGAATGTCAGAGTGCACTTACACAAACCTAGGTGGTCTAGCCTACTCCTCACCTAGGCTATATGGGATAGCCCATTGCTCCAACCACCTTTGCATACGCAGTCCATCATTATGTGGTGCATGACTGTAATTGTGATAGCAGTGTAATTAGAATAAAAATAGAAATTTAGGAAAGATACAGAGTATCACAGGGGTATAAAGCCAAAATACAATAGGGAGTCGAGAAGACCTTGGAGAAACTTAATGCTATGTCCCACCTAACAGGGACGGCAGCTACTTAGAGCCAGCTGATTATTGCCATGCAGCAATGGGGAACCAATATTGTCAGATCATCCAGTTTGTAAAAGAAGCTGGATCTGTACATGAAATGTCATGATTTTGAAGCCGTTTTGCAGGCTGAACAAAAGAGCTCTTCAGGCAGGATACAGCAGGAGGAGGGTCCCCAGTTTGCCACCCTTGAAATAGAATGGCCAGGTACAGGAGGATTGAGATTGCCATGTAGGGAATGTGGAAAGAGAGAGATTATCAGAAGCAATAATATAAACAGAAGCTCAGGGGCAGGAGGTGCCTAGGATAGAAGGGCAAGAGGGGAGACAGTGGGCTGGAACTGCATTTCCATTGCCCAATGGAAAGCATTCCCTTCCAGACTGGTTGGCTTGACCCTGCCAAGAGCAGGATGTGTTTTTGCATGCAGGCCACTTCCAAAGGCACCTTCCCTGGTCATCACTTCGGACACACAGGCTGTCAAGTAATCTTGCACAAGTTGGCATAGTACTTTTGTGCCTGGGCAGCTCTCTGCCTGTTTTGCAGGTCATGTAAATAAACGTAGACCACCACTGATAGGCAGCAGATATAGCTGGACACCACAGCATCCCAAACCTCTCTGTGTTGGCCAAGACACGGCCCCAGACTCACACTTAGGGCTCCAGCATAGTCCCTGCTCTCCATTCTTTTTTTTTTGAGACAGACTCTCATTCTGTTGCCTGGGCTAGAGTGCCGCGGCGTCAGCCTAGCTCATAGCAACCTCAAACTCCTGGGCTCAAGCAATCCTTCTGCCTCAGCCTCCTGAGTAGCTGGGACTACAGGCATGTGCTACCATGCCCGGCTAATTTTTTCTATATATATATATTTTTAGTTGTCCAGATCATTTCTTTCTATTTTTTAGTAGAGACAGGGTCTTGCTCTTGCTCAGTCTGGTCTCAAACTCCTGACCTTGAGCGATCCACCCGCCTCAGCCTCCCAGAGTGCTAGGATTACAGGCGTGAGCCACTGTGCCTGGCCCTCTCCACTCTTCATTGCTAGGAAAGGGCCCCTCCTGCCCAGTGGCAGAGCTGTCCTTATGTTCACTGTAACTTTCAAGACAAATCCAGATGCGTAGGAAATTAGCTAGGAACAGTTCCTGCTGGGAATTGTTCCCAAGTGTGCCTGTGTGTAAGCTGTGTATTCTTCTCAGACAAAAAGCAGGCAAAGCCAGCTGCCTTGAGGAGCCTAGAGCACAGTGTCTGGCCCAGCCTGGATGTTTTATTTCTAGGCCCGACTGGCCTTCCAGAACTGTGTACACTCTCCACGCTTGACATTCTCAATCCTGGTGACTTTGCCAGAGATCCGTAATGTGCACCTGTTTTTCCACTTAAGTTCTTTTTTTTCTTTTTTCTTTTTGAGACAAAGCCTCACTCTGTTGCCCTGCCTAGAGTGTAGTGGCATCATCATGGGTCACTGCAGCCTCAAACTTCTGGGTTCAAGCGATCATCCTGCCTCAGCCTCCTGAGTAGCTGGGACTGCAGGCGTACACCACCATGCCCAGCTAATTTTTTCTATTTGTAGTAGAGACGGGGTCTCACTCTTGCTCAGGCTGGTCTCAAACTCCTGACTTCAAGCAATCTTCCCACCTCGGCCTCCCAGCATGCTAGGATTACAGGCCTGAGCCACAGTGCCCAGCCTGCCACTTTCGTTCTTTCTACTTGAGATGTATTTATCCAGCCACGGGCTTTGTTTTCTTTTCTCTCTTCCTTTTCCTTCTGTTTTTTTTTTTTTTGATGAAGATGAGGTCAGAAAGAAATACAAAACCTATACGGTAAGTAAAGGAAATGGAACAGAGAAATTCTTCCTGTTTGGAATCCGGACCTACATAGAGATTACTTAATATTTAAATAATATTTTGATATGATAATTTGGCCATTTTCTTAGCATTAATATTGTCTTCTCCTTCAGTACTTCCCATATCCTGATGGAATTGAGAATACATATTTTCCTGGGCAGATATCAAGTATAACAAATTAAAATCTGTCAGAAACTACTTCCTTAAAACTTAACGTATTTCATCAAATCTAGGAAGCTATTGATTGCAACACACAACATATTGCCAAAAAAAAAAGTTTTCAATTAACTAAAAACACAGTATTTTTCAGCCATAAACTTTAAGACACATCCCAATTCAGAGAACTTAAAATATGAAAAGTTTTGCATCTTAGAAAATATGAAATGATTATTGAAAGTGGGGGTCTGGAGGTAAGAACTGGAAAGCAAGCATGAGCCGTGGCAACCCCAAAAGCCACGAGGGGCTGGACCTTCTACCCCCTGAAAGTCAGCAGCCACCCTTCTTTCAGCCCCAGGAGCCCTTTAGCGTGATGGATAAGAGCACAGGGGCTTGTGCAAGGTCACCTG
>RJWJ010015638.1:0-35870 GCA_004363605.1 Indri indri
ACCAGGTATGGCCAGTCACTCTTCTGCTTCTTATAATTCAATCACTGGCACCCAGTAGTAGAAAACTGTTTTATGTCACAATCTGAAATGTGAGACCCCTAAAAACTGAAGCGATATTCAGAAGTACTTCCCTATAACATCCAGGACCTATGAACTAGCCACTCTGAAGGCAGATTAAGGACCAAGCCTCTGCAGTTACTACTACTGGGCTACAGAGCACTCTTTCTTCTCTTTAACTGCATTTAAAATCAATGTATGGGAATTATACATTTTTCTCACAGCATCAAAATGGTTTTCTCTGCAATATTCCTGCCCATTGTGTTGGGCAGGCTCAGCTTCTAATCTAAAAATCACTGAAGCAGAAGTCTAGACCATGAGACATACGACTGCGGTGGTCCTCAGCCTTTTTGGCACTAGGGACCGTTTTCATGAAAGACAATTTTTCCATTGCCTGGGGGAGCGGGGGATGATTCAGGTGCATTATATTTATTGTGCACTTTATTTCTATTATTATTATTGTAATATATAATGAAATAATTATACAACTCATCACAGGTTGGGGACCCCTGTGATAAAGGGCTAATAATGAGAATCTACAAAGAACTCAAGCGAAACAGCATGAAAAATCAAACAAGCCCCTTAAAAAGTGGGCAAAAGACATGAACGGAAGCTTTTTAAAAGAAGAAAGACTAATGGCCAATAAACATGAAAAAGTACTCAATGTCTCTAATCATCAGGGAAATGCAAATCAAAACCACAACGAGATATCACCTAACTCCAGTGAGAATGGCTTTTATCAAAAATAACCAAAATAACAGATGCTGCCGTGGATGTGGAGAGAAAGGAACATTTATACACTGTTGGTGGGACTACAAACTAGTATAACCTCTATGGAAAGCAGTATGAAGATACCTAAAAGAACTAAAAGTAGACCTACTATTTGATCTAGCAATCCCACTATTGGGCATTTACACAAAGGGAAAAAAGAAATTTTATAAAAAAGACACTTGCACGCTAATGTTTATTGCAGCACAATTCACAATCGCAAAGATGTGGAATCAACCCAAGTGCCCATCAATTTATGAGTGGATTAATAAAATGTAGTATATGTATACCATGGAGTTCTACTCAGCCATAAAAAACGGGGAACTAATACCTTTTGTAACAACCTGGATGGAACTAGAGACCATTCTTCTAAATGAAGTATCACAGGAATGGAAAACCAAACACCACATGTACTCCCTATTAAACTGGAACTAACTAATCAACACTTATATGCACATATGGAAGTAAAGAGATTTCCGTTGAGAAATCAAGCAGGTGGGATGTGGGAGGAGACGTTGGGTAAATCCATACCTAACAGGTACAATTTACACTATCTGGGTGATAGGCACACTTATAACATTTACTCAAACTACACAAAAGCAATACATGTAACCAAAATGTTTGTACCCCTGTAATACTCTGAAATAAAAAAAAAATTTAATTGTATAGAAGTATTGAAGTATTATTATTTTGCTATGAGCAACACTATGAAGTTAAATAATCAGTTTTCACATTTAGGAGAAAAGCAGCATCCAGTCCTATTAATTAACCCTGCTCGTAAGGTCAGGCGATTGGTGGAGAATCTGCACCTGCAGATGCTCCAGGCAGAGGGGCTGGGGCAGGACCTGGGCCATCAGTGCTGGCTGAAGATCACACTCCAGGACCAAGTCTGGCCTGAGCTCTTCTCTGCATAATATTTGTATCTGTGGGTGGACTGAAAAATTAAAAGGTGCCCTTTTAATGAGTGAGATCAAATTTGAAAATGTGTTCAACAGGCTGGAATACTAAATTTAAAGAGATAAGATAAAACATAAAACAAGAATAAATCAGAGGCCCTGAATTTCTACTGTTTTTCTGGCTGGTCAGACCTTATCTGAAGTACTGCATTTAATTTTGCTGCATTTTGGGAGTACACTGTCTGGGAGACACCTAGGATCTTACCTTTAACATTGGAAGCTCCCCTTTCCCAATATGTAATTGATGCCTCTGTCTTTTGTGGAAAATAAATGAAATTAGCAAAAAAAATTCGAGAGCATGAAGGAACCTTAAAGGATAAGAGGACTGATACCACCAAATTACTCCCCACCTATTAAAAAGCCTAGTATACTTTTTACTCATAAAATGGAATCCTAAAGTATTTTGGATGGTTGTCACACAATACCACATATATTCAGAAAAAGTTCAAAGGCTAGAACAATTATGAACAGGTTAAAATTAATGAGATTTGACATGGCATTGAACTGGAATACACAACAAATTGAATGAAGTGCAATAAACTGAATTTTCTTTTATATATATAGAGAGAGAGAGAGGAAAAGGGAGAGTCAGAAAGAATAATAGTTTGTATAACCCTGAAATCAACTGTTCTGCATGGTTTTTGGTTTTTTTTAATAGGAGGAAGTATCTCTCCCTGATATGGTTTGTGTATTTTTCCCCCCAAACCTCGCTTTGGGAATTGGTCCCCAGTGTTGGAGGTGGGGCCTACTGGGAGGTGTATGGGTCATAGAGGCAGATCCAACATGGATAGATTAATGCCCTCCCTCAGGGGTGAGTGAGTTCTCAATTTATTAGTTCCCTCAAAAGCTGGTTGTTAAAAGGAGTCTGGCACCTCCCCTCTATTTCCCCTGCTTCCTCTCTCGCCATGTGATCTCTGCACACAGCAACTCCCCTTTGCCCTCCGTAAGTGGAAACAGCCTGAGGCCATCACCAGATGCAGATGCAGGTACCATGCTTTCTGTATAGCCTACAGAACTGTGAGCTAAACAAGCCTTTTTTTTTTTTTGAACAAATTACCCAGCCTCAGGTATTCTTTTATAGCAACACAAAACAGATTAAGACACACCCTGGCCACACCTGCTCAGGTAATAAAGCCTGTTGGAGGGCACAGAAACAGGTTAGCCCTCCCCTGACCCCAGCCCCCAAACTCCTGAGGCTTCTCAGAAACAGGCACTCCTGAAACACAATTCGACTCAGACACATTCCTAGAAGTAATCACACTGGAACAACAGTTCCCTACGGGCAGTCATTTTTATCTGTTTTTTTCACTGCTGACTCCCCAGTGCTTGGCACACAATAAATATTTTTTTTGTATAAATGAATGATTGAGGCCTTGGTTGTACAGAAATGGCCCCGCAGGATGCTGACTTAAAGAGGGTGGGAGTTGGAAGTGCTCTTCTCTGCTACATTTGGGAAACTGGGCTAAGCAAGAATTAGAGTAAGGCAGCTGCCTCAGGAGAGACAGGTTGTCCTACAGATTCAGTTTTTAACTAGATAATTCCTTCCCTCTCAAAAAAAGGGCAGGTGTGGGATTAATAGTGGGGTGGAGACCAGGCTCACAGGTCAATGTCTGGAACATTACTTGCCATTCTGAGTCTCGTTCTCTCCATTGAAATGTCAGCAATTCTCAGTCTGCATTAAACTTTTGGCTGCTTTTCAATCACATAATGTTCAGAAAAGCCTAGAAGTTGGAGTACATTCATGTGTTTACTTCCCTCGGTTCCTTACAACTGATAGTTTTGCAGGCTTACATAAGTGAGACCAAGGAAATGGTCTTTGTAAAGGTGTCTGGATTTATAAATAGTTTTACTGCTCCATATAAGCTTTGCAACATGTAGCCCTGCTTGTAGGCAAGTTTCATTAACAATAGGTAAGGCCAGATATATGTTGAGAATCTGAGATTGCTAATTTAATCTCATCCTTAGATGAAATCTAATCAAACGTTAAGTCATTTAAGATTTTACTTTTCAAAAATTAAAAAAATTGATTTTATCATTTGTACATAAAAATCTAAGAGACTAATGCAGATACTACTCTCAGGCAATTTAATCATGGGAAAAAATAATGGATGACTGCCTTCTTTAGATAATTCCTATAAATGGCTGAAGCTCACTTTGGCATTTTCAATATTCACTTTACTCTTGTAGATCAAGTAATCAGAAAATATTTATTCTAGAAAAGATGGAAGAAAAGATTTTCCCTCTTGCTACTATTAGAAACCAATCTAGAAAAGTTGCCTAACAAAGAACTAAGGAAGGAATCTCCATATTATTCAGATAAGAAGTGTTGGAGGATATACGATTGACTAGCTAGTAGGGGTCACTACCAAGTACAATTAAGGCACTGCTCTGCTGTGATCTGGAATTCTAAACCAAAAAAAATCAGGAATACACTGGCTGTTACCCTTTTCTCAGTGTCTTAAAAGAAATGGCTTAAGAACTATGAAATATTTTTGATTTCCATAATATAAAATAATTTAGAATGTATCATTCTGCACATTAAGTAGTTTTTCCATTCTATGAATTCTGATATACTACTACATAAGTTTATAAATAGTACCACTTATAACTCTTATAACAAATGCTTTTCCAAAAAATTATCATGATTTTTGAATTATTATAAAATGGGATATAGAAAAGACATCTCTTGCTATGGTAATCCTATTATTCTGAGCCATAAAACATAATTTCTCTTTTTAGCAAGTGACAAGGACTGTCTCCTTAACCTAACTTTAATCAGCCTCCTCCAAGCCCTCTTCTCAACTGGGTCTGATCTTGGGCTTCTCTCTCTGTCCTTGTAGAATCCATCTTGAGCAATACTTTTGCTAAATGAGTTTAATGAAAATCCTCCACCCTTGGTCTCTGACCACCCTCGATATCTAATCACCCTGACCTGACCTCAGCAAGAATTCTGTTGCGTCAGTCTAGCAAGAATCTCCCTTACCCCTGATGTTTCCACTTAGTATAATAATTTTCCATCTACTGACCTCCGCTTGCTCCTTGGTTATAAATCTCCATTTGTCCTTGTTGGAGCCAGACTTGAGCCCAATCTTCCTCCCTCACTGCAAGACTCCATTGCAGTGGTCCCTATATCTACTGGTCTGGCCTCACTTTAATAAAGTCTTCCTTACTATCTTCAGCAAGTGCCATGAATAATTTTTTTTATTTAACACAAGGAGAACAATGCTTTCAATCCTTCTTCTATTTCCTTCAGAAAACGGAAGCAGTCGTAGTTACAAACCTACTGAGTGAACCCTGGGACTATAGCTCTCTTGGCAAGAAGCCAAATGGCATTTTAGAAAATTAAAAAGTGAATTAACTATAAAATGCTCTGATCAATAAACGTCATATCTGACTTGTTGAGGGTAGAGTAAGAACATAGAGTGAGGGATAACAACCTGGGATAAAGTCCAAGGGAGGGAAGTCTCTTGCTTTTTCGTTTTACAAACTAAATTCATAAAATCAAAAGAGGTTTTTTTTGTTTGTTTTTTAGGATAAGACCTGCCACATTGAAAATTACAAATATTGAATGAAAAGTGGGCATAACTGAGTAAATATCACATTCCAGTGTTCCATTTAGCTGTAAAAATGACAAACACTGCTGAAAACCCCAAACTAGGCCTGCTCCATCCCCTAAGGCTCTTGTGGAATGTACGCAACACTGCTATGAAAATAGCTTGGAGACCAAATTCCCAGAGATTTCTGGTTGAAACTATGGGGCTAAAACCATGAGGAGATTTTTTAGCAAGGATGTCATTTTGATTTTTTGAACTCTAAGAGAGTTTCTCATGCTCAGTTATGGAAGACTTCCTAATAGGTGGCACTGATACAGCAAAAACATATTCTTTCTGGAGGATTCACAGTTGTCTCACGGGAGTGTTACCATCAGGGCTAAAATGAATGAGGATTCTTTCCCAGACTCCTCCTAACATTCACTCCCCTTTGTTAAAGACTCTGCAGGTCTGAAGTTGGCCCCTTGTAGCTTCTTATGTAAATGCTTAGGTGAGAGACACAGGCTCATAAAAACAGGTAGCTGAGGGCTCAAGGTCCCAGGGTAGTATCAGGGCAGGACTGTTTACAGATGAGATTTCTAACCCAAATCCTGGTTATTTGTGATCATTCATAAAACCAGCATGTACATTCCACTCCACACACTTATATAACACAGTTTCTATCTTTAAGCAGCTTACAATCAAGTTGGTAGGCAAAATACATATGGGAAAAAAACACTAGTAACAATTCACTTCTGCTGGCAGTGTGAAAAACAAAAAAAAGAAAAAAAAGAAAAAGAAAAAAAACAATTCACAAGACAGGATATGAAAAATTATAAGACAATATAACGGTATGGCTATAGCTAATAGAAATTAATAGTAAACTTTTTATTAGGATCCTACTAGTAGTTCTGTTGTAAAGGATAATTACAGTGTCTCACAGTGAAAAGTCATTCAATAAATACAGTAAAGACGAGATGGCTTTTGGGAAACTGCAAGACTTGTTTGCGAAGTCCAAACACATTATCTGGTATAGTGACAGATAATGGTTATAATAAATTACGGAAACTTCTGTCCAAACAAAGAAATGAAGAGAACTGCCTTAAACCCAAGTACAGATATATGAAAGTACTCAGGGATAAAGAGAAAGAAGAGATTAATTCCTTCTGGAGCAAATGGGAACGAAGGAAGAGAAAGGCGACTGAGGGTGCTGCTGTTTTGTTTTACTTTGTTTTCAAAGGAAAGTTTTGGTTTTATTTACGGATCAAATCCCAGCTTCAGTAATTAACTTGCCATTCTTACTTTTTCAACTTGTTCTATCTCGCCATGGTTGGCAGGTTCACTTTGCTAGAAGCCGGTGTGCGGCACATAACAGGAGTGAGAATTATAAACCTTATTCAAGCTGTGCATTTAAAAACTAAGGTTTATAAAGGAGTTGGAAAGCTGCCTCCTGCTCTTAAGAATATGTACACCACCTCGCAATAACTGCATTTCATTCTCTATAGAGGGAATTTTTACCAAAGAAATGAACCAAGCTGAGATACAAGGCCAAACACTGCATTTAACCTTCTTCGCCAAAACTTGTAAAGAGTTGGACAACCAACAGCCTAACTTATTGGTGCACTTCTTTTTAGGTCTGACAACCATGTGCATATCCTCAATTCAGAGTGGCAAAGAGTGCAAGGCCATGTTGTAGACATATTTCCTTTCCTGACTCAGACATTGCTATTACTGATTTAGTTCCTGTCCTTAAGTGGTCTTGCCTTCTGGTTTCTCTGCCACTTGGCTAACTCTGAGGAAGTAGCAGTTCGAGCCTTCTTGCAGCAGAGGCTACATGAGATCGGAGGATGCATGAGCTCCTTTGCAAGCTTACTGATCCCATAGTGCAACACAGTGAGACGAAAAGCCTACATTTTGCACAAATGTGGGGAAAAGAATCAAACATGGTATTATGATAAAAAGGGAGTTACAGAAATATCAATGCACAGTTCACCTACAGAATAAACTGCATACCTTGTATGCATAGAATTGAACAACTTAAAAAGAAAACTGGGGTTGGGTGCGGTGGATCACACCTATAATCCTAGCACTCTGGGAAGCTGAGGCAGGAAGATAGCTTGAGGTCAGGAGTTTGAGACCAGCCTGAGCAAGAGCAAGACCCCATCTCTACTGAACAGAAAAATTAGCCAGGTGTTGTGGCATGTACCTATAGTCCCAGCTACTTGGGAGGCTGAGACAGGAGGATCTCTTGAGCCCAGGAGTTTGAGGTTGCAGCGAGCTATGATGATGCCACTGCACTCTACCCTGGGTGACAAGAGCGAGACTGTCTCAGAAGAGAAGAGAAGAGAAGAGAAGAGAAGAGAAGAGAAGAGAAGAGAAGAGAAGAGAAGAGAAGAGAAGAGAAGAGAAGAGAAAAAAGAAAAGAAAAGAAAAAAGAAAAGAAAAGAAAAGAAAAGAAAAGAAAGAAAAGAAAAAAAAGAAAAGAAAAGAAAAAAGAAAACTGAGCATTTCATCTATTTTTGTGATGGGTTCAGGTTTAGTTAAAGCTGTGTGGGGCTTTGAAATGACATTTTAGATGTTAGGAATCTGAGGCCCAGAAATACTTAGGTTTATTTTAAGTTCTGTAATTTACTCTCATTATTCCTGCTGCTTGGAGACAGTCCAAAGGGAGGGTTGGTCTACATCCCCTATGATACAGTAATTGATGAAATAATTGTTTTCAAAGTGAAAATCACATAAAAAGTATTCATAATTAACTGAGTTTTATTTTATAACATTACTTACAACTTTTCCTGGGGTTGGTCTAGGCTACTAGGCCTAGGCTCCGAGGCTGGCTAGGCTCCAAGCTGAAGCAACGTGGAATGTGGATCAGAAGGCAAGTGTCAGTTTTAGCTCTGCTACTGCTGGGTCACATCATTCTGGGGAAAATCACTTAGCCTCTTTGATCTTCTATTTTCTTATCTATTTTTGCTCATAAAATATTTACTGAATGCCTACCATGTGCCAAGGCCGCTCTGGGTGCTGCAGTTGAGAAGTGAACAAAACAGACCAAAGCCCTATCCTCACAGCACTTACATTCTGATGGGGAGGAGAGGGCAGACGGTAAACAAGAGAAGTAAATACACAGTATGTTTGAAAATGATAAAGACTAAGGATAAAACTAAAGCATGCAAGGTGGATATGAAATGTTAGGTGCTAGTTGGAACTTTGGAACCAGAGTAGTCTAGGAAGGCCTGACCAGCAAGATGAATTTTTTTGTGAAAAGGTGACTTTTTGGTCAAGACCTGACAGAACCGAGAGCTACTCATGCAGGTATCTGGGGAAACGGCATTACAGGCAGAGGGAGCAGCCAGTATAAAGACCCTGAGGCAGGAGCATGGCCTGAGCATCTGGGGAACAATAAGGCGACCAGTGTGACTGGGGCAGAGAGAATAAAGGGGAGAGGAGGAGGAGATGAGGCCAGGGAGGAAACCAGGGGACCAGAATCCTTACAGGTCACACGGATTTGGCCCTTTACTCTAGTTAGATGGGAAGCAAATGGAGAGTTTGAGCAGTAGCGTCATGAACTGACTTATGTTTTAGTAAAATCACTTTGCCTAGTGGCTTGCTTATTTATTTCAAAGGGCATGATAACCACTCATATTTCCAAAATTCTTAAGGATTAAATATGATGACGTTTGTGGAGGGCTTTCAGGATGTCAAGTGATATAAACTGTGAGTGATCATTATGCGGAGTCAGCATAGAGCAGTAGAGAGACATCAGGCTTTGGAATCACAGACATGGATCTGAAGGCCAGCGAGCAAGTTTTGTAACTTCATCTGTAACACAGGATATTAATACCTAACCTGCAGTATATGGTTACAAGAGTTAAACATAATTATGCCAAGTACTGTACCTATCATGGCATGCAACACACACCTTTCAATACAGCAAGAACTGAAAGGTGTCATTGCATCTTGGAGCACAGGGAAGAGCCCTGGGAATTGGCAATCCTGGGGTCTGGCCCTGGCCTTGCACTGCCTCCTGGTGCAGAGAGGAAATCAATTGCATTCTCCATAGTTTGTGCATTTTCTCCATCTCTCCAATGGATAGGGGTATACTGACTGCTGGTTTTCTGTAGTGATGTAAGGGTTAAGGAGTTAATGTTTGTAGCACCACTGTATAAAACGAGATACTGAAAAGTGTTTCCACTCTTAATACGTGTGACTAAGACATTAAGCAGACAGTGAAAGAATCCAGAGGAAGCTGCTGCATTGGAAACAATGTGGGATTTATCTGTTTATCTTGAAAGCGTTACCCAGAGTCTTTTGAGTTCTATGATTTAGTACACAAAAAAAGAAGAAAAAGAAGAGGAGGAGGAAGAGGAAGGAGAGGAAGGAAGTGGTGGTGGCGGTGGCAGTGACAACGAGGAGGACTAAGAAAATGATGATGACAGGGTTGTAGCAGCACATCTCTCACACAGTGGAAATAGTTCCAGAAAGGAAAATTTGGCAAGGATTAAAATTTTCTTTAAGTCCTCACTTAGTGCTAAGAAAGCACTAGAAAATATGGCAAGTTTCCTGTATCTCTTTCATTTTTAAGCCAAGTTATCCTAATCAGCTCCTTGTAACTTAATACTTCTCTCCAGAATTCTTGACATCTCTTCTTTCTGGGCTTCTTTGGTGAAAATCCTGGGGCCCTTTCTGAGTGAAAACAACTGGAACTGCCACATAGTTTACATGGGTTATCATTAGTCTCCGTAGGAGCCAGGCTAAAGGCTGAAAACTGAGTTGGTTTATAATTTAGAAAATGCGGGCTATAAACTTTCTTAAAAGAACCTACCTTTCTCGGGATTTTTTAAAAAGCATGACTTTAAGGCAGAGAAGGCACGTCTAAGGCCACCCAATTTCTTCCACAGACTAACACTGACTTGGTACTTTTACACTACTAGTTCATCTAGTCAAAATACCACCAAATACACAAAGTTACCTAGACTGCAGCTGGGTATCGCAAACCCCAAACAACTGTAAAGTGCAGTCACCACCCACGTTTTCGCACTGACAGGCATTATCCTAACAGAGCTATGAATATTCTCAATTTAACTTTCATTTTTTAAGCAGGGACTAAAATGCCCAATTTAATATATAACCCAGCAGATTCAATTAATACAGTATAATAGACAAGAGCTTTCCTCAGTCACATAAAGCAGGGCTGACGTTCCCCCAATGGGAGATCGTTCCTATGATCGATATGATTCGATTACATAAATATTTACTTAGCAGCTGTTATATGTCAGCACTGTGCTGGATGCTGGGGAAAGAGAGATGAGTGAGTGAGACCTGGCCCCTGATCAAGGTGTTTGCCATCTAGTAAAAGAGGCAGCTATGTAAACTGATATAACCACGCGTACATGCGTATGGCGCAATGAGAACAAAGAGCAGGGGTACCCACCCCAGCCTGGGAGGTGGAGAGGTGACAGAGAAGGCTTTCTGAAGGAGGTGACACTTGAGCTGAACTCTAAAGGATTCTTCAGCCAGGTCTGAGGTGGGGGAAATTCTAGAGAGGGATAAGCATTTGTAAATACGTCAAGTCACGAGGCAGCGTGCTGTGGGAAGCGGCGCTGACGTACAAAGTGTGAGGTGGAAAGTGGGAAAAATGAGGTTGGGGAGATGAGAAGGGGCTGTTCTCACAGAGCCTAGAATTTATCCCAGTGGCAACAGGGAGCCACTGAAGGGTTTTAAGGAAGTGAGAAACAGGATGGGATTTGTACGGTACTGAAACAGGTCCTGGTGGTAATGTGGAAGATAGAGCCGGAGGAAGATGGAGACAAAAACAAATGGACGAGTCGGTCTTAAATTTTATACATCCTGACTTTTTCCTTGGGAACTAAGATGTCTGTAAGTTTTGTCTTATATCCACCAGTTAAGATAAAAGCATAGAAAAAAAGATTTTTAACATGTGCACTGCATTCTCAAGCATTTCCCACTTGATGCATGAATGACACTGTCGTCAGGCCTGGTTTGTCTCTGATACACAAGCCCAGCGCAGGAAGGGACTCTCGACAAGCACAATGTGGCTGTTAGGCCCACAGTGAAACCCCCTTACCACCACTTTTTTTGGTAACAAAGTGGCACAGTCTACTGCAGCAACTCCTTAAACAGGATTTTCAGGAAAAGGCTGCTCAAAAAGGATCTGGAGAAACAGGGGATTATTAAGGGATTATTAAAGAATTCACTACATTTCCTACATTGCTTCCTATTTAACTAAAATAACTTTGGTTATATTATTAAAGAACAGAAATATGTATTAAGCCACTTTTGTGGCTATGGCTGTTCAGAAATTAACATAATTAAACCATACAACAGTAGTAACAATACTTTATTAGAAAAAAATAAAGTGGTTTAGAGAAATGGAGAGTGAGAAAGGTTATGGAAACAGGAAGGGAACTGTAACAAGGCACCTGGCCTATATTGTTTCATTTAATCCTTACGACAGTCCTAGGAGATACCCCCATATTAACACACGAGAGAGCTGAGTCTCAGAGATTTACATATACTGCCCCAAAGTACACAGTATGTGAAGTGCTTTGGGGCAATATGTGTAAATTAAATCAGAATCACATTTGAACTCAGGTCTGATCTCAAAGTCTGGGTGTTTTTCCATGACAGCAAGCTATGTGACCTCGCAAGAAGAAGTAGCAATTCAAACATTATCAATACCAATCAACATGGACTTTATTTAGACTCATGAAGACCTTTTAGGTTGATTAAAATGCCTCGTATTTAAGAAGTGTCTCCATTTCCTGTTTGCTTTTTCTTTTCTCTTACTCTTCTTCTACCCCTTACATCACTTTCTTTTTAAAGAAAGGAAAGGGATGGCAAATTGATGCCCAATCTTACCACAGAAAAGAATTAATATAAAAACAGAATCTCTTAGGACCTTTTAGATTTGATTTCCAAACCCAAGATTGGTTGGGTCCAACGTTTTTAGGTGACTCTGAGCACAAATGAAATCTTGTCTATCTCTATGTTGTATATCTAATCATTCTACAAACACTGAATTCCTACTTCATTCATTCCATGGTGGGTGGGGGGGTCTCTTTACTATAGCACCCTAACCTATAATATGGTGAAATATGAGTAAGTATTTGAATTTGAACATCCAGTAAATATTAAGCTCTTACTACGTGACAGGCAGCACTTTAAGGGCCAATGATACATCAACAAACAAATCTAAGTTCCTGACCTCATGGTACTTATATACCAGTGGAGAAATCAGAGCAAAAAGATACAATTTCAGATAGTGACAATGCTATGAAGAAATGAAAGCGAGATAGCTACCCAGAGGAGGGAGGGAAAAAGAGAGAGGGAAAGGGAACAATATGCTGTATTCAACAGGGTGGTTGGAGAGGCTGAGATCCGAGTGACGGGAAGGAGAGAGACAGAGAAGGACCAGACAGAATAGTGTTCCAGGCAGAGGGACTAGCAAGCAAAAAGGCCATGAAGAAGGAATGAGCTTGGTATGTTCTAAGAAGCATAGAAGGCCAGGGAGGTTAGGGTGGGGCAACTGAGGAAGAGAAATAAAGCCAAAGAAGACAGCAGGGAGCAAATCATGTAGGAATCCGTAAGTCAGGGTAAGAGACTTGGCATTTTTTCTAAGTGTGATAGGAAGCTATTATAACATTTTGAATGGAAGAGGAATATGACTTCATTTAATTTAAAAAAAAAAAATGCCACCCTGACTGCTGTATGCAGAGTAGAACAAGAGACCACTAGTTAGGAAGGTATTACAGTCTTCCCACTGAAATACAATGGTGGCTTAGATTAGAGTGACGGGGGGCAGGGTAGTAGATGGTGACAAGTGGTAGGACTTGTGGTCTATTTTGGAAGTAAAGTTAATAGGACTTGTAGATGGATTAGAGTTGAGTGAGAGAGAAAGAGGAATCAAGATTGTCCTAAATTTCCGGCTTGAGCACCTGGGAGACTTAAGATGGGAAGAGGTTTAGGGAGAAACGTGAACCCTATGAAACCTATGTTCAGTTTTGGGACGTGTAGGTGTTCAGGGATATTAGAGAAGCAGCCTGGTATAGAGGTCTTGAATTCAGAAAATAGATCAAGGCTAGAGATACAAAACTGGGAGACATCAGCATATAGATAATATTTAAAGCCGGGTGTGGCAGAAATTGCTGCCTGTCCTCCAAAATCCATTATCTATTTTTTTCCTCCAGTAAAAGAATTTCCAAGTTTTAGCTGGATCCATAGATACCTGTCTGAAGACTGTATTTCATAAATTCCCTTCAGCAAGTTATCATGTGACTCAGGTCTGGCCAATGGGATGAGAGCAGACAGAATGTGTTTTTTTTGTTGTTGTTTTGTTTTTTTTTTTGGTTTGAGACAGAGTCTCACTCTCTTGCCTGGGGCGAGTGCCGTGGCGTCAGCCTAGCTCACAGCAACCTCAAACTCCTGGGCTCGAGCAATCCTACTGTCTCAGCCTCCCGAGTAGCTGGGACTACAGGCATGTGCCACCACGCCCGGCTAATTTTTTTTTTCTCTATATATTTTTAGCTGTCCAATTAATTTTCTTTCTATTTTTGGTAGAGACGGGGTCTCGCTCTTGCTCAGGCCGGTCTCGAACTCCTGAGCTCAGAACGATCCGCCCGCCTCAGCCTCCCAGAGTGCTAGGATTACAGGCGTGAGCCACCGCGCCCGGCTCAGAATGTGTTTAACTTCAAACTGTGTCCTAAAGGGAAGGGATGTGTCCTTAACTTCCTATTTTCTTCTTCCTGCTGGTTAGAATACAGTCACGATGGAGGGTCTGGAGAGGCCCTCTGGAACCAGTAGAAGCAGCATGTTGAGAACAGCAGAAGAACAGGAAAGAAAAAGCCTGAGTTTCCAACACTAACAAGCTACCATATCAGTCCTAGACCACCTTTCACATCTTTACAGGAAAGGGAAATCAACTTTCATCTTGTTTAAGCACCTGCATTCTGAGGTCTTTGTCACGGAAGCCTAAAATATATTATAATTTACATACCATGGGATTGAATGAGATCACCTAGGCAAAAGACCAGAGTGCTAAGGTCTAAGTCCTGGGATATTTCAACGTATAGGATTTGAAAGAAGAGAAAGAGTCAATAAATGAGACTGACAAGAAGTAACTGATGAAGTAAGATGAAAAACAAAACAAGAAGTTATAGTGGAAATCAAGTAAATAAAGTATTCCAAGACGGTACTGAATGTTGCTGGGAGTAAGAGGAGGACACGGAAAAGAATACGAAGGTGACAGAATCTTTGACAAGTAGTTTCAGTGAAGCGATGAGATGAAAGCCTATTTGGAGTAGGTTAAAGAGAGAATAGGAGGAGAGGAGGAAATAGTGAGGATAGATGAGTCTTCCAAGGAGTTCTGCTAAAGAGGGTAACAGAAAAAGGGGGTGGTGGTAATAGGAGGAGAAACTAAGAATTAGGGAAGATATTTTAAAAGTGAGCACTATTATCATTGAAACCATTGTAATTGCAAGTTTTACTAAAAAACGAGAGCTCTGAAATACAATATGAAGTACTTAAATTTTTATAAAGGAGTAATTCATTCTTGAAAAGATAATCCAAACTCACCTTCTTATAGAAATGGCAGCTTACCTCATAATAAGCTGTTAAACTTGAGACCTGTAAGGTCACGTTAATATCACACATGCTACTGCTACTCTACAAATGGAAATAGTAATGGTTTATGGGATTCACTTAGAAATCAGTGCCTACAATAAAAAAAAAAAAGCTTTGTTTTTTAACAAGAAAAGTTTGTTTTTTAATATTAATAAGAAAGTTGACAGTGTGACAACTTTCTTCTACTAACTTTTTCGTCTACCTTTTATTTTTGGCATCAGTAAGTACAAACTTTGGTGAACTTTTCTCATCTGAGAAATATGACCATTTCCCTAAAAATCTTTATGCTCCTATAGTTCTTTTACATTCAAAGGGATATCTTAGGTATATGAAAATCACTAAAATTTAGTAGGAAAGGAGATGAGGGAGGAATCTGTTTGTTCACACACACTACGCCGTATATAAATAGGCAATTATTTCTTTAGATGTAATTCTAACATATTCATTCAGTTAATATGAATCCAGAAGTCACATCTATAATTACCATTTGCCAAAAGAGCCTCATAATTTCTGTTAGTACCATAGAGTCTCATACAATACCTTAAACAAAAATGAGAGCTGAAGGTTTCATGAGAAAGATTCACAGACAGTGAATGGGATGAGGAGAGTGCACTTCAGGCAGAGGCAACAGTAAATGCAAAGGCCCTGGGGTGAGAGTGTGCCTGGCATATTCAGGGGACAGCAAGGAGGACTCTATGCATGGAAACGAGGAAGCAAGGGCTGAACAGTAAAAAATGAGGTCAGAAAAGCAGCGTGTTTGTATCTGTGCGCATGTGTGGTAGGGGGAGGCAGAATCATGTAGGGTTGTGCAGACAATTGGCGGGGCTTTAGCTTTTACTCCAAATGAGATGGAAAGCTACTGGCAGGTTTTGAACAGAGGAGTGACATGATATAATCAATGTCTGAACAGGATGATCACTCTAGCTGTAATGTTTAAAAAAGACTAAAGGTAAATGCAAAAAATGTTAGGAATCTATCCAGATAGTGTGGTACGAAGTGGCAGTGCAAGAGGTAAGAAGCGAACGGTGATGATTCAGGACGTATTTTGAAGTAGAGCCGTAGAATTTGCTGAGGGGTTAGATGTGGGGTGTGAGGAAATAAGAAAGGGAGTCAAGGAAGACTCTGAGGTGAAGGGTGGATGGATACCCATGAACTGAGATGAGAAGACTACAAGAGAAGGTTGGGGGTGGAAATCAGGAGTTTGGTTAAGTTTGAACTGATTAGGAATCATCTAAGTGAAGATGTTAAATAGGCAGTTGGATATATGAATCTGGAGTTCAAGGGTTAGGCTGGGTTTAGAAGCATAAATTTCCTTTCCTGTTAAATAGTTTTAACAATGATTTAAATGTGGATACCGAACACACACTGATGTACGTAGCCAAGTCACTCACTGTCATAATCAGGGTCCCCAAACAGCTTGATAGACACGAAAAAAAATGAGCAAACTCTGTCAAGATGAAATTTAGTAGGTCAAAACATAAAATCTCATACAAACATATGATGAGGGAGACAGGGTGGAATAGAGACATGTTTGAAAAAGATCTATAGGTTTTAATCAAGTATAAGTTTGACAAGTCAAAGGTAAAATATAACTGCTCCCCAAACTCATGCCAACTTTTGTATTAAGAACACAACAAAAAAGGTGATAGTTCCATTCTCCATTTGCTCATTGGAACACACCTGCGGTGTTGTGTTCCATTCTGGGTTGGTTTGAATCCAGGCCACGAGGGAACAGATGAAGGAACTGTATTCCTAAGAGCTAACAGGGAGAAGATGTGGGGTACAAAACAGCCATCTTCAAAGACCTGGAAGCCTACCATGTAGGAAGGGGATTAGACTTTTTCTCTGAGGCCTAAGAATACTGAATTAGAACAAATAATTGAAAAGTACAGATTCTAGAGCAATAACAGAAAGAAATTTTTAACTTTTACAGCTGTCTGAAAACAGAACGGATTGTCTCTCGATATAATCAGTTCCCTTTCATTAGAAATGTTTGAGCATGGCCACTATTTACTAAGAACCTATTATGAACACTTTCATATTCTAGACATATTATTAGGTACTCTATATATTAAATCTTTCTTTCCTACAACCCCATATGAGGAAATCACAACTCTGAGAAAAGTGAGCAAATAACATAGCAAAGGAAGAGATGGGATTATACCTGTCTCAGTCTGTTCAGATTGCTATAACAAATTACATGGGCTGGGGGGCTTATAAAAATCAGAAATTTATTTCTTACAGTTCTGGAGGCTGGGAAGTCCTAGATCAAAACACCAGCAGATGTGGTATCTAGTGAGGGTCTGCTTCTTGGTTCACAGATAGTCATCTTCTCACTGTGTCTTCACATGGCAGAAGAGTGAGGGACCTCTCCAGGGCTATTTTATAAGGGCAGTACTCCCATGTATGAGACCTCCACCCTCATGACCTAATTACCTCCTGAAGGCCCAATGTCCTAATACTATCACATTGGGGTTTCGGATTTTCACACATGAATTTTAGGGAACACAAACATTCAGTCTACAGGAACATCGGTGTTTGTCTATCTCAAAAGTCCATGTTTATATGCATGTTTCTCTCCAGATATTTTTAAGTGTGTACAGAAAGTTAGGACATTCTTACAGCTGACATAGAGTAAAAAATATTTTGCCTAGTTTATAAGTACCTGTTAATCTAAAGAGCTTTGTGATAATTTTGTACCAATTACTGAAACCATTTGCATCTGTCTTTCTTTACAATTGAGTGCAGTATCTATCAGATTTCTCTATAAAATCGGATTTTCTCTGTCTATAATAGAAGGTTACTTGAATTGAGAGTAGGGAGAGAAGTAATGTCATTTGGGGGAGGAAACTTCCTGGGAGTAGTTAGCACAATCGGTGATGCCCCAAGAAAAAGCAAAGAATGTGAAAGCTGGTCGTGACTGTTCCCCAGCCCCTAGGGAAACATAGGTTATCTTAGGAACACAGATTTAATGCTCGCAGTGGTAGAATGATCTTACTCCTTGGAAAACAATGCATTTACAACATACTAAGTGCCGTGAAAACATATTTGTTCTTTCCACAAGTACGTAAAAAATACAGAGAAAAAAATAAATCCCTGAGCTTAAGAACAAGGAAGGAGAAAAGCAATTAGAATAGAGCTTAGAAGCAGCAAAAACACCCAAATCATTAACTACTGTGGAAGAAACTTACAGTTGAACCCACATTCCTGAGAGTTATGGGACTTTACATAGAGGGTGTCGGCCATACATTCTTTGCAAGGGTTTTGGGAAGTATGTGGTGCAGCCAGCAGAAACTCTGCCAACACCACTAGGAAACCTCTGTGAACGGAAGGAGTCTTGGGAGCAAGAGCACACAGATGTGTGTCACTTTGAAGTACTCGCTCCTTCCTCTAGCAGAGCCCCTACTAAATCAATGGTTTTTATTCCTGATAAAAAATTTCTTAGGCTGGGAGTGATGGCTCACGCCTGTAATCCTAGCACTCTGGGAGGCCGAGGTGGGAGCATTGCTTGAGCTCAGGAGTTCGAGACCAGTCTGAGCAAGAGAGAGACCCCGTCTCTACTAAAAATAGAAAGAAATTGGCCAAACAATTAAAAATAGAAAAAATTAACCAGCCATAGTGGCGTATGCCTGTAGTCCCAGCTACTTGGGAGGCTGAGGCAGGAGGATCGCTTGAGCCCAGGAGTTTGAGGTTGCCGTGAGCTAGGCTGATGTCACGGCACTCTAGCCCGGACAACTGAGCCACACTCTGTCTCAAAAAAAAAAAAAAAAAAAAAAATTTCCTGCTACTTCTTTGGCACTTCCTACTTTTTTCAAATTTTATTAAGTTTTGGGTTGTGAAGTAGCTTTGTTACAGGAGAATGGAAAAATGAAGCAACAATTTATTGGCATTACAAATCAAAGGAAAGATCTAGTTTTGATGGACCATTTGTGTGGCTTTACTCATACTCAAGGTGGTCTTACTGCTGGGTAGCTCGCCAGACTTGACTCACATTCCAAAGCGACCTCGTGTGAAACAGAAGCACCTGCTTGGGTGGAGCTTTTGCTTTGAGTAGGGGCACACATTAAAAGGACACATATATGACTTCAACCATTGTGCCCTAATTAAAATTTTTCTTCATAGAGCAACATATGTTATCCCCACAATAGCTGAAGATTAACCAGTCACCAGCACTTTCCCACGGCTTTATCTGTGCTTAGTTTCCATCATTCTACACATTGTTTCACACAGTTTTCAGGCAGCTCTTTTACCATTACAGGTTTTGCATTAGCATCCATGCTACTCCTTAATATAGGGGCCTGTATTAAAAATTGAACCTTTACTTCTCCATGTGATGATAACAGTTGACATCACCGTCTCATAGGTATTAAACAGATCACTGTGGACCTGTCAGGCCCAGCACAAAAGCCAGGCTTAATCAGATTTTCACTAACTTCCCTTTTTGTAATGGCATCCACTAACTTAATATTCTGACACTTATTTTCATGATAGGATCAACTGAATTAAACTTGAGATGCCAAATTCATTAGTTTAGAGGACTGGAAGATTCTTTACCAGGCTGATCTACTTACCTACAATAACATCTCTATGGTCTCTGAAATGTCCTCAGCACAGATGGGCAAAGAAGAAATATGTATGAAGAAGACCTCATATACATTCCAGAAAATACAAAAACCAGAATGACTGCAACAAAAATGACTGTAAACGAATGCCTAGGCTTTGGTAGGCTATAGAAACAGGCAGTGTGGCTAGCCAAAATCACACACAGTGGCACTGAATGCCGATACGAACTCTGAAAAATCCATGAGACTTCTTTACCCAAAGGTAGAAGCAGAAAGAATGGTGTGTGATCTCACTGAAAATACAAAGAAAATTGAATTGCCAGTTCAGGGAAGGATGACCCAGTACATTCCTTATAATAGTTAGGTAAACAGAAAGGCTAGATGTTTTCCATTTAAGCTCACAGAGAAATACCTCCTTGCGGTAAACAAAGATGATCACAGAGTAACTATGGAGACTCCTCTGTCCTTTACCAACATAAAATTTGTGTTGTGTTCATGATAAGTATTTCTCATGAACAAGTCTGCAAGGGAAAGGCAATAAAATGGACAAAGTTGTATACAGAGTTAAACTGGGTCCTTTAAAAATGAGGTCTCCTCGATGGTTAAAAAAAGTAATATGGTTTTGGCAGATTACTTGCCATCTTCTGTAATGTCTTGTGTTCTGCTTAACAGTACAGTCCTAACCTTCTTCTCAAGTGAGATCATTATCAATGCACACCTGGATGAATATGAAAGTTCCTAACTGTAGCCTCCACTCACTCATGTCTAATCCAGCCTGTCTACACACAAGTCATTCTGTATACTGCTGGCTGACTAATCTTTCTCACACGTCACTTTTGTATCCCGTGTATTTGATGGTCTTTGCTACACTGTGAAGAGTGGTGAAGGAATGCCTCTTTATGGTAGCGATGCTGAAGCAGAGAAACACATGAAGTGAAGAAGTGAGCCACGTAATTATCTGGGTAAGAGGTTTCCAGGAAGACAGAAAGCCCTGCAGCATAAATAAGTAGTCAAGATGAGGAACAGCAAGAAAGACTGCGTGCTGGAGTGGAATGATTACGGGGATGCTGATAGAAAATCAAATTGGAAAGACAGATCAGTTGAGCTATAGGAGGCCAAAGTCAGGAGTGTGAACTTTATTGTGAGTGTAACTCATGATGACTTAAGAGAGTAATTCAGTTAAGTCCTGCTGAACAAATGAATTATTTAGGACCACTTATTTTGTTAAATTAGGACTGAAGTTTAAAGTATGATTTAAGAAGAAGAAAAATATTTTTGCATGTTGCATATGTTTAAATTAAAATCATATTTACATTGGCTAACATTTTCCATTATTAAAATTCAACAATCTAAGTCAAGGGGAAAAAATGAAGTTACACACAAAATTTTGTGTTCTAATTCTGTCTTCAAACTTTAGTACTGTCTTTTGATAAAATGGATTAATAAGTGAATGAATATTCAGAATAAAGATGCTTTAAAAAATAACACATGCACATACATATACATTTTAGCATGGAGAGACTTGCTTATAATACATATTTTCAGATGATAAAATTATCTCTTATTTGCATGATGGATTATGTATATAAGTGTTCTGTCTTAGAATACCATGACTTTTGGGTTCTCTAGGATTAAACAACAGATTCACTGAGTGTGATTGGCAGCCTCTAAGATGACCCTAGTGGACCCCACATCCTGGTACCCATACCCTTCGTGTTTTCCTTCTATTGAGTGTGGGCTGGACCTAATGATTTCCTTCTAGTAAGTAGAATATGGTAAAAGTGATGGGATATCAGCTCTGAGATTAGGTTACAAAGAGACTATGGCTTCCATCCTGGACACTCTCGTTTGCTGTTCTGAAAGAAACCAGATGCCATGTTATGCACTGTCCTATAGAGAGGCACACATGGCAAGGAACTAGGGGAGGCCTCTGGCCAACAGTCAGTGAACAACTGCAGCTCTCAATCCAAAAGCTCACAATGAATCAAATCCTTCCAGCAACCAAATGAGTGAGCTTGCACATGGATTCTCCACCAGAATGAGAATGCAATGCCATCTGACCGCTTGACCCCAACTTCATAGGAGACCTGGACCCAGAACCACCCTACCAAGCTACACTTGGATTCCTAAACCAAAGAAATTGTGAAATAATAAATGCTGTTTTAAGTCATTAAGTTTTGGGGTAATTTGTTACACAGCAATATATAATTAATACTTTGAGCTACTAAAACATTTTAATGCAGTAGATTCTTAACAGTGGCTAATCCAAAAGACATTTAAAATGGTCTGAAGCAAGGCCAGGTGTGGTGGCTCATGCCTGTAATCCTAGCACTCTGGGAGGCCGAGGTGGGAGGATCACTTGAACTCAGGAGTTCAAGATCAGCATTACATAACATTCCTTTCTGTAACATTCCCGTCTCTAGTAAAAATAGAAAAAATTAGCTAGGTGTGGTGGCACATGCCTGTAGTCCCAGCTACTCAGGAGGCTGAGGCAGGAGGATCACTTGAGCCCAGGAGTTGGAAGTTGCAGTGAGTTACGATCACACCACACTACACTCTAGCCAGGGCGACAGAGCGAGACTCTGTCTCATTCACTCATACATACATACATACCTAAATAAGTCTGAAATATTTAATCATTTAATAGCAAGTTTACCCTTATAATAGTTTTTAGTTTTAACTAATATTAGAGTTAATTTGAAAGGGCCAATTTGGAGATAGTCAAAAAAAAAAATCAAAATGTTATATAAATGAAAAGATTTGGTCAGCAACTAAGAAATTCAGGTTTTAAAGAGGCAGAAGGGAATGATTAGGTTTCAATATACATGAGAAAAATCTAGGGATTACAGCAGATAGAAAGTGAGGCTTTAAAATAATGTTGTTTTTAAAAGCACAATATTAGAATATAAAGAACCAAAATAAAATGTGAATAGTGGTCAATAAAATAACCTGCATTGGCATTCCAATTCCACTACTTACTAGTACTTTTTGATTTTGCACAACTCAACTTCTTCCAGCTTCTGTTTCTTCATCGATACAATAGGATAATAAAAACACCTATATTTTAGGGTTCTAAAGCACTCAGCACAATGCTCGGCACATGGCAAACAACCAAAAACCGTTGGTTCCTATGGTAACTGCTATTTTCTATTATAGTCTTAAATTAGAGTCTCATTCCACTTTCAAAGAATAAAGTATTCATTTCAGGTTACTTCACAAGTGGAGACATTTAGAAAATTTAGCAGAAGGGTAAGGAAACCAAAATTTAACCACAGTTAAGAATAAGGCTTGTTCAAGAAAGTGAAAAGAATTGCTTTTCAGCCTTTTGGCTAAAATCAAGTGAAGAAAGTAAAAAGACAAACCCACAGAATGAGTGAAAATATTTTCAAGTCATATATCTGATAAGGGATTTATATCTAGAATATACGAAGAACTCTTATAACTCAGTAATACAAAGGTAAGTCATCCAGTTAAAACTTGGGCAAATGCTCTAGTTTCCCAAAGAAGATACATTAATACAATGACCAATAAAACACATGAAAAGATGCTCAACATTACTGGCCATTGGTAAAAAGCAAACCACAATGAGATACTAGTACCTCACACTCACTAGGTTGATTATGATAAAAAACACAGACAATAACAAGTGTCGTCAAGGACGTGGAGAAATCGGAACCCTCACACACAACTGGTGGGAACATAAAATGGGGCAGCTTCTGTAGAAAACAGTTTGGGACTTCCACAAAAAGTTAAACATAAAATTACCATGTGACCCTGCAATATAACAGAATATTATTTGGCCTAAAAAAGGAATAAAATACTGATACATGCTACACCATGAATGAACCTTGAAAACATTATGCTAAGTGAATGAAGGCAGGGGTAGAACGCCGCATATGGTATGATTCTATTCACAGGAAATGTTCAGAATAGGCAAATCCATAGAAACAGAGAGTAGTTTAGTGGTTAACACAGGCTGGGAAGTGACTGCTAATGGGAATGGGTTTCTTTCGGGGTGATGAGAAGTTCTAAATTTGTACTAAAAACCACTGAATTATATATTTTAAAGGGGTGAAATGTATGATATCTGAATTATATCTCTATAAAGCTGTTATATAAAAAAGAAATATAAAAAAGACTAAGGCTTAAAAAATTTAAATATAAATTATTTAGTCTAAAAAAGGCAGTGGGGAAGGCAACTCAATACTGGTATTTAACATATAAAGACATACAGTCATAAGGGATGTTAGCCAGGTTTTCTCTATTTCCTCTAAGGTTTTAGTAACAGTATCAGACTATGTTAGCAATAAGAACTTTAACAGTAGTGTTTATTAATTAAGGACTATAGTTTAGAGGTAAGTTGTTCAATAATTTTTCTCCTTAAAAACAGAACATTAGAATTTCTTGGAACCTATTCTTGGAGTCCATGTTACAGGAACATGTTTTAGATGGAACAGTTTTTATAATAGAGTCCTGCAGGTAATTCCAGAAATAAATTCTCTGTGTTAGGTCTAGAGATGCCTTAAAGATGGTTTCATTAAAATAAATATGGTGTAACTTTAATTTTTTCTGGCCTGGTTTGAGTATAGGCATTCTTGAAGGCAATGGGATAAAATTCTTCTCTCCAAATTGTTCCTTCAATCTTTATCTCTGCATAAAGTTACTTTTTCTGTTTATTTTAAATGTACAATTTGCTACCATTTTCCATCATTAAATCACTTAATCAAAACAGGAAAATAGCTGACCAATGGATATAGAATGTCTCAAAATTTTCCCACTTTGTAATAAATGTGAAGAATCTTGTATTTCATACTAAGATAAAACTATTTTTGAAAGAAACAAGATAACATTCTAATTCATTATCACAAATGCAATTTAATCCTCAAATGTCAAATAAGGTATGCTGGGGCTTAAAAATAAGATATAGATTATTGAAACTAGGAAACTAAAAAGGCTCTCATGAAGATATAAGCCAAAAATAATGATGACAAATTCAACGAGTATTTCCCCTGCCGCAACTTGAATGCCTACACTGTACTGTGTGGGAAAATAAAATTGTTTAAAAACAAAAACAACAAAAATCTAAGTGGGAGGTGGAAGATTTAATTCTTTTGGGTTCATGGAGATCTACTGTCATCAAAAAATAAGCTCATGATTTATTTGCCTTCTATAACAATCAACTTGTGTAAAAACATTAACTGTCAGTAACCCATCGTATACAAGGTATAGAATTTTAGAGCCAAGAGAAGACTTTAAGGATCACCTACCTCAACCTTCTCATTTTATAAATGCAGAAACTAACTGAAGTACTTGCTTGCAGGTCACACATCTGGTTAAGTGCTGGGCAGGGAGAGAACTAAGGGCTTTGATTCCAAGTGTGGGTTGTTTTCCTGGACATTATGCTGAGACTAACCCTTTCCAGAGAGAGATGATAGTTTCTGTACCTGTACAGCGCAAATGGGCTTCAAGCTGAGATCACCTTCTTTAGGACCTTATTAACTTCTAAGAATATAAGCTATCACCTAGTCTTTCACAACCGTATTTTTTTCAAATGGTTTAGGAAAACAGATTGTTTCTCCTTCTTTGTGTGACATTAAGGCCAAACTCACTATTTCTTTTTTGTTTATTGTTTCCTGCTTCTCACCTCCTGTGTTTAACCTTCTCTACTTATTCCAAATGCTGCTTATGGAAATATTTGGTCACTTAGCATCTGACTACCTTCCAGGTTTAGAGAATCTCCTATCTTGTGAGACAGAGGTTACCTCCCACTATGTAAGTGTAAAGTACCAGATGCTTTGTTTCCCAGACTTCCTTGTAACTAAGGTGTAGGCATATGTCCTACGGTTTGGTCTGTCAATAAGGTGCACCAGCTCCAGACTGCAAAGAAGGCCCTCTTGAAAGGGTGGTGGCCCTAGAAGCAGTGGTATCTAGTTGTAAGAGCCAGAGGTGGTTCTGGGTCTGGAAGTAGAGTTCAGGATCAGTGCTATCAGTGGTGCAAGCTATGGTCTATGACCAGCTCTGTGGTGTGATTCGGGGATTTGCTTTTGTTTAAGGGACCTCCAAGCCAGATTCTTTGGCCTTCCTAGAAATTCTGCTTAAGTTTTCCAAAGTTAATTTCTGGCACTTGGAACTAAGAAAACTGATTGATACGAGTGGTTAAAAAGTAGCTAACAAGGCCGGGCGCGGTGGCTCATGCCTGTAATCTTAGCACTCTGGGAGGCCGAGGCGGGTGGATCGTTTGAGCTCAGGAGTTTGAGACCAGCCTGAGCAAGAGTGAGACCCCGTCTCTACTAAAAAATAGAAAGAAAGAAATGATCTGGACAACTAAAAAAAATATATATATATATACATAAATTAGCCGGACATGGTGGCGCATGCCTGTAGTCCCAGCTACTCCAGAGGCTGAGGCAGGGATCGCTTGAGCCCAGGAGTTTGAGGTTGCTGTGAGCTAGGCTGACACCAGGGCACTCTAGCCCGGGCAACAAAGCAAGACTCTGTCCCAAAAAAAAAAAAAAAAGGATATACTTATGACTTTAAGAAACAAGAGGGATAATAAGGCCAATCAGAGGAAATGGAGGCAAGATACAGCTACAGTAGAACTATTTCATGTAAATCACAAAGAAGGCAAGAACTTCCCCATACTAAGTACATATTGACAATTAACTGTCATAGCATTTCTTTAGGCATGGGATGGAGAGAAGGAGGCAGAGATAAATACAAAAAACATAACACAGAATCCATACCCTCAAGGTGATTCTCTTTGAGTAGTGTGAGATAAAGTAAGTTCAGTAAGTGTATTTAGTGAAGGAAAGATTATCCTAAGACCTACAGGAGTATTCTAGTGGCCCGCAGAAGTAAAGAAAAAGTTTTATAGAGGTAGTAAGATTTCAGCAGGATCTTGAAGGATGGCAGGAGACAGGCAGCATGGAGGGAAGAGGGCAGGCAATCCAGGGCGTGGATACCACAGGTACAAGGTAGCCAGAGTGGCCTCTTTAACTACTCTCTAAATGTAAATCAGATCAAGCCACTTCACAATCTCAAACTCCTTGGCACTTCAGCACTTTCCCACTACAAATCCAAACTCTTCACCATGGCCTACAATTCCTTGCTTACCTCCCCAACTTTATATCTTACATCATTCTCACAACTCCCTACCCTGCTTCTACTCTGGCCTCACTGGTCTTCTGACAGTACCTAAAACTAATACATTCTTTCCTGCCTCGGTGCCTCTGCTTTCTTGCTGCTTGCAATCTACTGCCCTTGGCTTTCACAGTTGGTTCTTTTCCTCTTTAAGGTCTCGGCTTAACTGTTATCTCCTCACCATGTAATCAAAGGGGGCCTCCTCTCCCCCTCTCCCCCCCTATTATATTTCATCAAGGCACCATGTCTATTTCTTTCCCCTAAATTGTCAAAAGCTGCAATTATTTTGTTTGGGCTGTTAATATTTGTTTGTTTTTTTCCTGCTCTTCCACTTAAAAGCTCCTGTGAACTGTGAACCATGTATACCTTATTCAATGTTGATATCCCCAGTGTTTTGCATAAAGAAGGTTTTAATGAATAAGTATTATACTTTTAAATGAACTAATGAATACAGATTCAAGAAACCATGAGTAGAGCAGTCTGGTTAGATCTGAGTTGAGAAGGTAGACTGTCTTGGGCCTTTAATGTCAGGTTAAGGCATTTGGATTTCATTCCACAGACACTGAAAATCCATTGCTGGTTCTTAAGAAGGATAATGATATAACAAAAGCAGTATGTAAGGATGACTCATCTTGGTAACAATATGCAGGGTGAATTGTAGGCATGAAGATGGAAAAATAATAAACTAGGGAGACTAGCTAGGACACTACTGTAACAATATGGGACAGGAGGTTAATCTCGCTAACCCCAATCATGCCCAAGGTGAAACAAAGGGAAAAAAATGAACAAACAGGAAAACAAGCAAAGAGACAGAGTTCAGCTTTCTTCCTTTTCTCTTCAGATCTCCACTTCGTATTTCTTGCTGCCCCACACCCATCCCATAAGCTTTGTATCCTGTAAAAGCATCGAGGTGGTGAATGAGAATGAGTCTGCGACAATACAAGAGAGAGAAAGGGACACTAACTTATGAGGGGGCTGGTGGTATTTGACAAAAAGGAAAGAGAAAACCAAATTCATCAGTCAAGGATTACTTAGAGGTATTGTGGGTTACAAGTGTCACACAAAATGCCCACCAACCCCATTTCCGACTCAAGATGCCTCAATCTAACACCGTCCTTCCCATTCTATCCATTTCTTTGAATGGTAGTACTAGTCTCTCAGTGTTCTGGTCTCAAAATCATGCCACCAGCTTTTACTCCTCTCTCCTTCATAAACTATCAGTTGCCAAGTGCTATAGATTTTTGGGAATGTTAAATCTCTCCCCATTGCAGGCCTTTAATCGCCTCACCCCAAGACTGTTGCAAGTCTCCTAGCTCACCTTCTCTCTTCTCTTTTTTCCACTGATAGTCCTCAACCAGATTAATAGTCTCTCACAAGAGTCTTCATTGTTTTGTTTGACAGTTTACAGCTACTTCCTTAACTCATTAATGACTGAAATCATCTGGCTGCATCCCATGCAATAAACAAGTATTTCTCTTTTCTTTTCAACATAAATCCTTTCTTTACTGTCTCCTCCCAGACCTTGCTCAATCAATCCCAACTTAGCAAATGATGGAGTGCTGCAGTAAGTAGCTGCTGCTAATTTGTTCACCTGATAGCCACTATTTCCTTACTACAAGAACTCCAAATTTTTTTTCAGATCACAGTGTGCTTAGTTAAAATATTAATATTACATTTCTGAGCTTCCTTCAAAGCTAGGCCTAAACATTTGACAGACATGGTTTATGTTTTATGAGACACATGTAAAAGTTTGCTATAAATTTCTAGAAAATGTTTGCTCTCCTGATAGCATCAGGCCTTCCTCCTTTTTCTTCCTGGATACAGAGATGATGGCTTGAGCAGAAGCAGTCACTTTATGATCATCTGGGAAAAGCCAAGAGAATTTCAGCAATCTTGGCCTTAGCACCCTTAAGTTATTAAATCAATCCCAGCAACTGAACTCATTCATTGTAGTTCTTTGCTGTAGACTTCTCAATATACTAAAAAAGAAAACAAGCCAATTTATTTAAGCTAAAACTTAGTAAGGTTTTTGTTACTTGCAGCTGGATGTAAACCTTACATAAATATCTCATGTTCTCCTTATCCTTTTACTCATATTCTAAGTTTCCTTGACAGTCCAGTTCCCAAGGTTCCAACTGATGGTAGTCATCAAGATTCTATTATCTATCATGTTCTTCTAATTTTTGATTCTATACCATAGACATTGGGAATTTATACTACCAGGTACTTAATTCATCTTTCTTTAAAAGAATTAATCAGCATATTATTTCCAGTTTAGAAGTGATTTCAATCATCATTGTTGGTCGAGGCCTAGCTGGTATCTTAGCATCAATATGGGGGCAGTGAGCAAAAAAGGGATCTGAGAAATTGAGCCAAATTTCACCTAAATTCTAAAGATAATTGGAGTCATTTTCTGCTTCCATTAGGTGACTATCTTCTCAGTAGAAAGCTGCCAAATTCGTCCAGGGCCCCAAATGTAAACTTAGGTTTCTACAAAGGCATTACTTAATGTAGTTAGTGTAGCAAATGTTAACTCTCATCTCTCACTTGCCTGTTACACATCATTAGTGGCTCTGTCTGTATATATATTTTGAGAGAAAAAAAAATTTCTTTTTTTCAGGTGAATAATGTGATTTTTCTACTTTCCTCAGTAGAAATTCTCAGTGTGGGAATTTTATCTTCAGTTTTAGTAATGAGTCAAAAGTCAAAGACCTAAGCCGTGTGTGGTGGCACACATCTGTAGTCTCAGCTACTCAGGAGGCTGAGGTGGGAGGATCGCTTGAGCCCACGAGTTCAAGCCTACCCTGGGTAACATAGCAAAACCTCATTTCTTAAAAAACAACAACAACAACAACAAACAAAACAGAGAACCATGATTATGTATTTAAAAGACATTAAAACATAGTTTTAAGAGAAGACTCCATTCACTCAACTGTCTATATACAATTACATAAAATTAAAATGGAATGAATTGCAATGAAAATGCAAGGTTGCTAATACATATTTTAAAAAATAGACAACCTGCAGGCCTTTAAGGAGAAATGAATTTATAAGAGTAAAAGGCACAACTCTCAGCCTGCTTAGGCAACCAACCAGCCTGCCTGAGCAGAACAAATAAGTCAGTTTCCAAGTATATTTGCTTTGGGATAGCCACTTCTAAAAACTGTGATCATCAAAAGCAGTTATATCAACATTCTCTTATTATTAAAAACAACACATTTATTTGGTTGGTTTGCTTCCTGCCCTTCTGTTTTACCTACTCCAGCTAAAAATGTGTTTCAAGTGCTGGCACTGGCATTTGCATACCAATGCTATTAAGTTTTTCTAGATTTTCTTTACGTGGAAATTACTTTGAGATTAAATATAATGACAGTTTAGCCTGGTAGTCATTTGTTCATCTATTAATACTTGGGCCCTTAATAACAATGTGGTAGAATTAGAGTAACAGTATTTTTTATTTTTATTACTCATGTACCACACTACCAGGTGCATGGCATACAGCAGGGAAGGAAAACAGTAAAAGCAAATCAATGACAGTGTTGGTCAAATTATGAAACGTATCTGCTGATGGCTGTGTTCACAGGATTCATTCCCTCATTAAAGATGTCTACAAAAGTAGCTACTGTTAAAAAAAAAAATCAAAAACCTCTTTTATGTTCTAGCTTGTTGAATTATTTATCAAGAGTGAATGATAGGATTCAATAAGCAGTTTTACAACAACATAAATGAAAATAATTTAAAAGCAGGAAATGTTGATTTACAGTAACTACTAGTAGAATTTCCAAAATCCTTTTTTTAAAAATAGCAATAGTTTTTAATTCGTCATCCACTGCTCTGCCAACCATGTGATCATTTTTTAAAAAGCCTTTTTAAAGCATACTTGGCATTTTGCTTTATTTCTATAATCCTTGGTATGAAGACTTCCTCAGACAAAAAGTCTTTCTTGCAGCTTTGCTAATCTGTTTTCACTCTCTTATGAGACAACACATTTGAATAATAAAGAAAATGCAAGATAAAGAATAAGTTACAAAAATAAAATTGGCACAAAGAACACAGAATGATGTGACTGGTAATTTCTAAATGGCATTAACTTCACGCCCATATCCTCCCCGCTTTAGCTATTTTTTATTTAAACTTTTTTCCACTAGGTCAAAACCACGAAGTATAATCGTTACACATTATAGTTTGAGACCAGACATTGACCTGGAAATGTAATTTACTTTACTCAAATTGGAAAATCAAATTCCTTTTCCCAAATATCCCCATCCTATGTACTGCATAAACCAGTTGCTCAATAAAATCTGACTTTCTGTCTCCACTTTCTGTTCTTTACCACCGTCTCCGAAATTTTACAGGCTCTATTTAAATCTGAGAGAGGAATCCCTCGCAACTTGTTTTTCTTTCCAAATTACATGCAACTTTTAAACTCAGAAATGACAGAAAATATATTTTATTCAACTTCCTCAAACTCTTATACTGCTCAGGATTAAAATCTCTAATACTAGGGATATCTTCTCTGCTCTTTTGATAAACTGGTGCCCAAACTTTTTGTGCCTACATAACTTACACTCTTTAGATTATAAATTATATAATTATAATACAGTTTGTCAAATACGTATGTCTAATAAGCCAAAGATATCTATCTCTGGGTCTGGAGGAGTCTCGTATAGTTTCCGATAGGTCACCTTTCTGCATGTTTTCATTTATAGTACAATTATTGAAAAGTAGGTTAAAAATTTCAATTCACTTTTCACTGTGAACTGCACATTTTGATTAATGTGGTAGAAAAGTAACCAAGTATACATTTTAATTATTTTAAATTTGAAAAGATTAAACTACACTATGTTTGCCAACTGTTATTAATCACATAGAGAATTAAAACAATAAAATCTTTTCAAGTGACCACAAATTACCAAATAACATTTACCCTACTGATTGTTTCATTTAACAAATATGTGCCTATCGAGTTCAAAATATTGTATTGCATTATATTATACTGTTCTCAGTGAATGTGTATCCCTTATACTATAGGGATAAAGTGGTATAAAAATCTTTTTTAAATTTTGGGATCCCAAATATTTTTAATCCTTGTGTATCTGTCTTAAATAGTGAAACAGTAAGATAATAATTAATCAGAAGATATTTTATACAAAGCATTTAAATCCTGGCTCTGCTACATAGTGGTTGTGTAAATGGTATGAATTATTTTCCTGAGCCTTAATGTCTTCATCTGTAAAACAAAAAGAATACAGATTGAGCATCACTAATCCAAAAATCTGAAATGCTCCAAAATCTGAAATTTTTTGAGTACCAACATGATGCCACAAGTGGAAAATTCCACACCTGACATCTTTGCTTTCTGATGGTTCAATGTATACAAAATTTGTTTCATGCACAAAATTATTAAAAATGTTGTATAAAATTACCATCAGGCTATGTGTATAAGGTATACATGAAAAATAAATGATGAATTTCATATTTAGACTTGGGTCTCATTCCCAAGATATCTCCTTATGTTTACACAAATATTCCAAAATCTGAAAAAATCCAAGATCTCAAATGGTACTGGTCCCAAGCATTTTAGATAAAGGACAGTCAACCTGTACTTAGCTGGCAGCGGAACGTTACACGAATTAATAGAAATTAAAGGCCTCTTTCATGTTTCTTGCAATGTTCCTATGTCACGTGCTGTCCCGGGTGCAGGGAATATGGTGATAAGTGGTGAACACACCAGACAAGATTCCTGTCCTCACAGAACAGAAGTCAGCTAAGCTGACTGAAGAGACATAGAAGGAAAACTAGACAAGTCATGGTACCAGAAAGCCTAGAAATAAAGTGTTTCAAGAAAGAGAATGTCAAAAATGTACAGAGGGGACTGATTGGAAAGAGGCATGGGGGAACTTTTTGAAGCAATGAAAACATTTATATCATGATGGAAATGGTGGTTTTACAAGGGTTTACATTTGTTAAAACTCATTAAATGTACAAATAAAACGTAAATTTTATTGTATGTACATTATGAATACTTCAATAAGTCTAATTTTAAATAGTATCAATGTCATTAAAGACAATAAAAAGGGCAGAGGAGCTGTTCTAGATTAAAGGAAACTCAAGAAGCGTGACACGTGGATGTAATGTATGATCTCTGGATCCTGAATCCAAAAAAAAAGCTATAAAGAATATTCTGGACACCTCAGGTCAGGAGTTCGAGACCAGCCTAAGCAAGAACAAGACCCCATCTCTCCCAAAAATAGAAAAAATGAGCCAGGCATGGTGGCGCGTGCTTGTAGTCCAGCTACTCGGAAGGCTGAGGCACGAGAATGGTTTGAGCCCAGGAGTTTGAGGTTGCAGTGAGGTATGATGACACCACTAGTTTGGCGGCAAATCAGGAAATTTGAATATATAGTTTAATATGAACATTAAACTGTATTGTATCAATGTTAAACCTTTTTCTTTAGTATGATCATTTTATTGTGGTTATTTAAGAGAATGTCCTTTTCATAGGAGATGTATTTTCAAATAAAGCGTCAGGATGTCTGCAGTTTACTCTCAAACGGTTAAAAAAGAAAAAGGCCATCCATGTGAGTGAAAATAGATATAAAACAAATGTAAGAACAATATTAACAACTGATGAAATCTAGGTAAAGGGTGGGTAAAGGGTCTCCACATATTCACCGTACTCATCTTTCAACCTCTCTATAGATTTGAAATTTTTAAAAATAAGAATTAGGAAACTAAAAAAAGAGGGAATAATTAGCTGTGTTGAAAACTGTTGAGAGGTCACGTAAGATGAGAATGGAGGCATGACCTTTGACTCTGGCAAGATATTGGTAATTGATGACCCTTTTGCAAGAGCATTTTGGTTTAGTGAAGAGGCAAAAGCTTGGTGAGAGTGGACAAAGGAGAGAATGAGAGGTAAGAAAGTTGAGACAGTGAGTACAAGTAACTCTTTCAAGAATTTTGCTATGAAGGGCAGCAGAGAAATACAATGTGGAGTCAAGGTAGCCTCCCTCTATCAAAGGTAGCATTAAGACATTTTGTGTGCTGATGGGAATGATCTAACAGAGAAAAAGAAATTGATCACATAGAAGAGAAAGGGTATAAATGCAGTAGTAAAGTCTTTGAGCACTGTGAGAGATGCTGGGATTTAGGTTTGAAAAGGAAGGAATCACCTTAAATGAAGTTGATGATGACGACAAGGAAAATGACAAAAACGACAATTGTGGTAACAAAGCAGCTAACCAGAAAATAGCCAGGCACTATTTAAAGCACTTTTACTCATTTAATTCTCACACCAACCCTAAGAGGAAGGTATTACTAATATCTCCTTTTACAGGTGAGGTACAGAAAATATAATTAACATGTCCAAGGGTACATATCTCTTAATAGCAAGAGGCAAAGCTGGGATTTAGAACGCAATGGAAGAGACTTTTCTTTCAGTGCAACAAGAGGGAAGGCAGAGTCTGTGGGTGTAGATGCAGCTGGGCTGGTGGCAGTGGAAACATGAGGTAGCTCTCGCATGATTACATCTATTTTCTCAGTGCAGCATTTGGTGAGTTCATCAGCTGAGGGGGTGGGGAGAGGGGATGTTGGAGTTTTGAAAAGACAAGGTGAGAAATTCTTGTTTCAGAAGAGAGGGAAAGTGAATTTACTAGCAATGACTGGTGGTACTGAATACCCCTTTGAAATTAATGGCTATACATTTCAAGTGAATCTACTTGTCCTGACTGGACAATATTTTCTAGCAAGTTTCAGCTGTTTCAGAGAAGGCATAAACGGGAGAGGTGGGTTTAACTACGGTGAGGTTTTTCCAGGCAAGTAGGACCTAAGAATAAGGAAGCCAGGGAGTAAGGAGTGTTTGCAAAAGAGTACTGACAATATAGCCATGGAATCCAGGCTAGGGGAGGAGGAATGTATGGCCATTAAGGATGGGATAGATACAGAGAAAAGTGGTAGGGTCAAAGGACTGGGAGATCTGTGAGTAAGAGAGTAGGTGGAGTGTGAATATTAAAGAGAGTAAGTAACAGTCAGAGTAGGAAGTGTGAAAAGGAGATTTCAAAGGGAGTGCATTACTCATGACGGTAAGGGGAGATTATGACCACGTGATGTGGATGGGAGGCTGAAGTGACTGGGTCAGAAAAGGCTAGGGTGCTGGATGAATCCTCTATGCCGATGTTGAAGTTATGCAGAGAGATAACAGAAGCAGTGGTGGAGGGTCGCTGGTGAAGGTGGGGCAGATGACAGTAACAAAGAAGGGTAAGAGGAGTAAAGTCTGATGTGATATGCTTGAAAGATGTTAGCGGGACTGAAAGAGAAAGAAGGAGAGATAATTTGGAAGTTGTCCTGAGGAGCAAGGATACTATCCAGCCCCCTGCAGGCTGTGAGGTACATGAGGTGGGGAAGAAAAAGCAGGCTCTAATTTGAGAAGCACCCTCAGTTAGAGCAAGAAAGTGAAGGGATTGTTCAGAGAAGAGGCTAGGATGTAGCATAGTACTTGACATATGGCATATATTCAATCAATAATTTTTGATTTGAATCTTAATTTTTCTAATAGGTTACTGTATCCTAAAAATGAAAAAATTTAAAGGCCATTTACAAAGAATCTGAAACAGAATGAAAATACAATGATGCTCTAATGATTGTATTTTCCAAAACCATGGAAGGCTCATTTTCAAAAATTAGTCACCTAGCCAAGATAAACATAGTTGAACGGCATCTTATTGTTTTTGGCTTAATGTCAATGGATAGCTCACCATTTAAAAATAAAACCAGGCATTCTATTGCATAAGAACTCAAAATCAGAAGAATAAAATTAAGTGAATTCTGCCCTGATGAAGCTTAGAAAACAGCCTTTCTGAGTATGAGCTGATCAAAGTTAAATCTATTACAGTTCAAGCACAGGAATGTAGGTACCTATAGACTGAGAATAAATGATATTTCCTAAATATATTTTTTGAAGTATAATAAAATACACTTTGGAATATATTGTCCTTATTCTGGCAGTAGTATGATTGTTCCATGAATAACTTTAGAGTTATGCCTTTACTGAAGAAAGTTATAGTTTCTTTTCTTAAATTTGTTCTGAACATCTTTGTAAGACTAAATAAATATTATAATTTGCTTATGCTTTAACAAAAAAAAGCCATTTATGTTATATGTCTCTAAAGTTGCTTCCTAAGCATTTCTAATAAGCTGTCTGTATACAGCTCATGAAATTC